>VZRX01006114.1:76627-110509 GCA_013398075.1 Notiomystis cincta
TTTTTTTTTTTTTTTTTTTTTTTTTTCCAGGAATAGATACTCTCTGGGGAAAGGATTTTCCTTAAAGCTCATTTAATAATGATCTAAAAGTTTTTCAATAAAAATCTGATGTGATTTCTAGACAATCTTTTTTATGTAAGCAGAAAAACAAAAGAAAATTTTTGACTATTTAAGGGTTAAGGTATTTTAATTTGCAAAAATAATCTAAATTAATGCTTGTTTTGAATGTAACATTGTAGATAAAACAATAAGTCCCTTCTGCTTCAGGTTTGTGGTTTGGAGATACCAAAATACAATCACTCTTCAGCCCAGTACAGGGCTTTTTGTGAAATATTTCAGGTTCAGGTCAATGCAGAAGTTATAATAAACCATCTGATTGAAAGGATATAGAGGTATTCTATAAATACTACATTTTTCTATAAATACTCAGGTAGTCTTGAAATGATTTAATGAAAAATATGTAGAATATTTCATTATGGAATTTGTAAATGCTTGTTTCTCATTACAACAATAAAAACCACACTGGAACTAACAAAAACAAAAGTAAACAAAACCTAAACCTGTGTCTGTCAGGAAAAGGTCATTTGTAGATAATTCCTGAAAGTTATTCTGTACTGAATACCATCCTTCAAACTGTGATTCTTCACTCTACACCTGTTCAAAAAAGATCACTGCTATTTTCTTGTGCCACCACAATAATGCATAATTTGTATTTTCTTACTTTTTTCTCCTTTTAAAACAATTACAGAATTTTAATGAAATGTCTCCAAAAAATCCTTTGTAATTTGGCAAACACCAAGAATGAGGAACATTAATACAAATAATAAAAAACCCAAGAACTTACAACCATCCAGAAAAAACCCCACTTGGCTCAAAATGACTGATCATGGGTATCTACCTTTATTTTTTGTTAATACTAATTTATTTTTTAATTCGGGCATGAAGGCATGACAATGTCAAGAAACTGTTGAGCTATGAGTATTAAACTCTGTCTTAAATGAGGATGAAGAACCCAAATTCTGCTTAAAACATTATCACATATTTTCCCACGTTGTCCATATAGACAAATAAATGATCTTTGCTTTTATGGATGGCCCAAAGTTTCCCTTGGTGTTTGTCTACAGATACAAAAGCATGGCGGAAAATGCCCTAAATTGTAAAGAAATAAATACATTTAGAAGGAAAGTCTTTTGTGGTCTTCACCATGATCTTGAATGTGGCTATAAGAACATTCTGAGGCTGGTGACAGATTACTGAGGAGTTTGTTACATCAAAGTGGAGGATGCCCAATATTTCCCCTCGATTTCTTATATACTTGTTGAAAAGTGGCAGAATTAAATTTATNCATGCAAATATAAACTCCAACCTGCTTTAATAGAAAGTTTAAGAAAATTTCTATTTTATTCAACCATATTCTTCTGTTCTCAGGACCAGTGTTTCACTTGTTCAAAATTTCAGTACTGTGACTTTTTTTTTTTAATATTTTGGGAGTGTTTGTGTGATTTCCTAGAGAAAATGAGTTAGATACAGTGGCTGGGTTTCATAGCAGCTCATTTCTGATGTGCAGCATGTAAACTTCCATGGCTGAACTAATCGCCTTAAATCCACTTTATGATGAGTGGAAAGAAATAAATTCCAGGACATGATTCATTAGGTCTGCTTTGCATACCCACTTCAGAAAACACTGAATTGTACCTAAAATTGCCCATTTTTCTTCATTGACTTCAGAGCTTTAGTGGACATCTGTCATCATCTGTATTGTATGTAGACATGAATATTTAGATAAATTAATTCTTTCCAATTTACCTTTGAAGTTATGCTGTACTTGGGCAAGTGTTCCTAAACAATGCACAATTTTTCATTCTCTGCACTAAAATTTTAATGCACATAGATGTTAACTAAATTGGATGCTTAAAGTTCAGCAAATAAAATACTTTGCCTATTTAACTATTTAAAGTCAGATTATCCTGTATTCTAATAGGATAGCCAGGAATGTGGGATCTGGCCTAATCATTCAGTTTGGAATGGAAATCAGAAGGTCATCTAATCCAGCCTTCTGCTCAACACTGATTTTGGGCTAGGATGCTCAGACCTTTATCCAGTCAGGTCTTCAAGATCTCTCCAGACTCTTTGGACTACCTGTTCCACTGTTCTCCTCAAGAGGAGAAGTTTTCTTCTTACCTCCAGCTGTAATCTCTCTCCTCTGATTCAGTTTGTGATGTTACCACTCACCCTCCATCATACACAGCCACAAAGACCACTGTTCTGTCTCCTTGATGACCCCCTCATAGACTCTGTGAAGCTGCTGTTATGTTCAGCTCTTCTCCAAACTGAACAAGCCCCATTTGCCCAGCTGCTCTCACAGGACACTGCTCCAGCCCCATGAGCATCCAAAGATCACTGGCCTGTTAATGCAACTCAATACATTGGGGTGCACTGCTGGATCAGGTTTACACTGCTGTCCATCTTTGAGGCAGAGGTGCTCCCCACCCAGCCCACTCCCAGACTTTATAATGAGTTTCTTCCTCCCCAGGTGCAGAATATTACCTGAGTCTTTGCTGAATTTCATGAGTGCATTACTCCAACCTGTCTAGGTCTCTCAGAAAGGCAGCTCTTCCCTTGATTGCCTAACACTCAAGCTACTATATTTTGTATATTATATATTCACAATTTAAATTCATATATTTAAATTCATCTTCCATAAGAAAGGAAGTACATTAGGAGGTAGCAAGAATTGTAGATCTCAAAACTGAGGAAAATGGACTTTCAAGCTGCTGAGAATTTGAACACTGCATGACCATATTCTTTCAGTGCTTACTTACAGTGGGTCTGACCTAAAGATGCAGAGTACTGCTTCTCTTTCTGTTCCTGATTATTATCTTAATAAAAGTTAATAAAAAAACCCATGAGCATCTTGTAAAGATTCCTAGTACCAACTTTAGAAAAAGACAATCTCCTAGCTGCTAAACAAACATCAAAGTCCAGGTTTAAATTCCAAGACTGAGGGTAGATTGACTCTATAGACTGTAACAGGGTATGTGAGTATTTGTGCCTGCTTAGACAACAAAACAAGCTGTAGGTGCACACAGCTCCAGGTAGCCTAGATAATCTAGGCCATGCAGATTTCCATACTCAATGGAGAAGGTTTTGATGTCAGAATTCACTCTGACTGTATAACTATGGCATCAACTGGACAAATTAGGGATTCAGAAAGAGGCCTACTAATCCTAGTGTGAAAGATCTAAGTCTGTTCTAAAACCTGTCCTTTTCCTTCTTAAATGTTTTATCTTATGAAGAAATCTTACAACATATGTAGAACAAAACCACATTTCACAATATGTTGGATTATTTTTTTTCCTAATGAACCAGATTTTCTGCTTTATAGTCAGGCTTACCTATAAATATTGCTACATAGTTTTCATTACTTTAGCTCCTTGATTCCTTCTGTTTCCCAGACTGCCTGCCAAAATGGTGTATATACCACAGCACAGAAAATAATTTATATAATCTGATTGATATTATTTTTGCTGAATTTGCAAATCAGCACATATTAATTTACTGTGATTATTTCCAGTAAAATAGATTAAATAGATTAATCTCTTTTCTCCTAACAGTTAATTTCCCTGAAGAGACCATCTGGGACTGAGAAAATAATTTAACATATTTAAAGAGATGTTCAAATGACTATGTTATTTATTTCCACTGTGTTAATGAACTGTTATGCAAATGTAAGATGCTGCAGCTACATTGGAAACCCTCTAAATCTTTGCCTTTCCTTTGGATGGAGGGACTGAGGGATTTTGCTGTTTCTTCAGAGATTTGGTTCATGGATTTTTGCAATGCAAGACAGACAGTGATCTTAACTCTGGTGCAAATGCACAGAGACTTCCTGCCAAGGCTTAATACAACATTGTTTTCTGATAGTTCTACAAAGTGCAAGCTACTGCACTTGAGAGAGAAAGAGAAGTCTGAGGGAAACATGCATGAGAGGTGCAATTCTGTACCAATCACAGGTCCTCCTATGCTGACTGAGGAACTCTGCATAGAAATATACCAGCATCCTCTTTTAATCTAGCAAAATGTAGGGCTACTTGTACTGACAAACCCGTGGGTTTGAGTTCAGCTGTCAGGAAATATTTAATAAATACCCTCAGAGAAGTACTTGGAGATTATGATTGGGATTTGAACTTACAATGTGGTCAATATTGCAAATAGCTGGAAATAGCTGGAAAACTGAATCACCTAAAAGAGAAACTTAATTTTTAAATTACTGAAGGTGCCTGAGCAACCCATGGCCATAACTCTTTTCTACCCCTATAAACATCTGCTGAGCTGTGAACAGCTTGACTTGTGGCTAGCTTAAACCTATTTTTAATTGAAAGTAGATACAATTTTTAGAGGTAAGCCTTTGTTTAATTGCAGCTTTACAAATTCTCCTAAGAGTCCCTGTTTATTTTTTTTCTTTTCCAAAGTATAACCAGAGGAATGACACTGCCATGACTAGCCTGACTTTACACCATGCTCATCATGACACACTGTATTAGCTTGCATGGTAGAATTAATGCAACATGACCTTATGCCACACTGAATGTCACAGAAACATTCCCCCCCACACACCCCTTCAACCTGGGAATAAATGTCAGAAATAATTTTTTATTGTGTCAACTACTCAAACACTTATATCCACAATGATATATTTTATAAACCACCTTATCTTCAAACAGTCTGGCACTTGACTCCAGGACTATTTTCTCTAACCTTTGGATGCTTGCAGGGTTTTCCCAGTTGGCTGTATTTTATTTACCTCACTAAGTTGCAACATTCAGTGCCAGTAACAAGGTCCCCTGATTATTTAACCAATCTGTATCATGCAGTAGACTTCTATGTTGTGCTTTCAGTTTTTTTCCTGGCCAGCCCAGAAGACTTGGAATATTGTTTTCTGACAGATCATGATTCCAGGATGCTTGTTCTCCAGATCAAGAGGATGTTTAAAAACAAATTTCTTTTTCAGTATCCATATGGCTGATTTGCTTTGGCATGTGGGAAATTGTTGATAATTCTGTGAGATGCTAAATGGATGAGGAGAGCAGTACATGGACTCAAGAGCAATCCAACAGATCTCCAAGAAGAATTTGAATGAAACAAGATTAAAGGTGTGGAGGAAAAAATCCTGCCATTTAAAAACCTGCCACTGAAAGAAGTTTTGTGGGTTTTTGGTCAGATATCAGTATGAACTATTACAGTCAGTGAAACTTCAGTGGTTTGTGTTCCCTGAATATCTGCTGTACTGTGCTCAAACAAACTGCTCACATGGATATTAGACAGCTGATTATTACCTAATTTTTGTGCTGCAAAGAATTTCTTTTCCAGCGGTTGATGATAGGTCAAATGCTGCAAATATTTGTCTTTCATCAATCCACTGAAATAATGCCCCACATTGCAAAAATATTCCAATATTAGGACCCATTGTAACTCCCATTAGAGCCATTTATTGAATTAGAGAAGTTAAGTAATATTCTCATGGTGACCTTTTGCTCTGGAGTACACACTGAGCTTATGTCTGACACTTTTCAATTAATTTATTGCTAAGATGGTCCTGTTGAGTTTGCTTCAGTGTTTTTAGTATAAAAGAGCTTGCAGTTTCCTCAGTACTTAGTCTGTTCAGAGTATAAGAAATTTATCCCTTCATTGTATAAGTGAAACTGTTTTGAAAGCTTAAGAACACATTTGGATCAAGAAAAAAAAATCCTAATTAAAATGATGAAGATTTATGTTAACAAGTTCATCTTTAATATAAAGAAAGGTGAAGGGATTTCACTGTGCTGCCCAGCTTTGGAAACCTTGAATTATTTTCCTTAGTTAGGACAAAAGTCAGCTTAGTCTTCTGGATAGTCACAGGAGAAAGATGGATTCCCCCTTAAGTATGATGACTTATGAACTATTATTTTCCAGGTTTTCAGTCAGCCTTTGGGTGAACCTTTCATTCTTTTTTCCCTTGACACTGCTAAGGAATCAATTAAAAAAAAAAATCCAAAAAACTGGAGTAGTGGAATACTGGAATACTGGAATACTGGACTGCAGTCCAGCTCCTTGCAATAGTGTTTCAGGTAGTTGCTGAAGTGGAATTTTAATGCAGCCCACTAAAAGACCCTGAAATAGTTATATAAATTGGTTCAGCTTTCTTATTTATTTATTTAGATTAGCTTTTTTAGTGTTAGACTGTCCTATCAGGGCTCAGGATGCAGCTGCACACAGTGGAAATACCTAGTTATCTATTTTGCTTGCAATTTTATTGTTAAAAATTTCTTAATTTTATATTTCCTTTTTGAAATCTGTTAATCAGGCATTTCCTTAAGAAATATCTGCAATGTCTCCAAAAATCTATCCTCTAACTGATAAAAGCTCATTTAGAACCTATCATTTTATATAGTTATCCCCATGTTTATTACTTTGCATTTGTCAACACTGAATCTTTTATATCTATTTATACCTATTCACTCCTGTAACTCTGTAATCAGCATTAGCATTGACTATCTTGAATAGCTATGTATCATCAGCAAACTTTGTCACCTCCCTGTTCATATCTGTAGTGGAATTAGTGTTATTATTTTTCCTTTTATTGATACCATGAATCCATGTCCTAATTCCAGTACCTTCTTCCTCTGTGACATTTTTGTTTTGTTTTCTTGAAATTATTTTCTTATTTTAAACAATTACTTATCTGAAGTGAAACCTATTTCTGACCAATGATCATTTATATTTCTAAGAACCTTTTTTAACAAGAATGTTGTGAAGAGCTTGTAAGAAGCTTGTGTATAAAAGTCTGAATGGATCACCCATGTTCATGTGCTATTTCACTTCATCACAAACTTAATAGCTCTGTGAGGCTCAGATTTCCTCTGCAAGAAAACCATTTAATTACTGATATTGAACTCTGTGTGTCATATTTAGCCATATATATTTTTTCCTACTTTTTCAACTGTCTGTCCCTGCACCAGCTCACAAACCTTTTCTTAAAGATCATTTTCTTATGCTATTACCAAATTCAGCTACCAGCAAGTAATAGTTACCAATTACCATTTGAGCTCCACATGTCTAAATATGAAGTATTTAATCATAATTAAGTTAATTTAGAACTCTTGAGTGATTCCATGTGGTCTTTGAAACTTGTTTATCTTCTCTTTATTAATTGATTCTGAATTCAGCTCTACATTCATTTCTGCTCACACATAAACAAACTCCAATCTGCCAAATTCTCTTAGCTATTTTTAATGTATACTGATCTGAAAATATCTACATATTTAATTTTACCAAAAGATCTAGTGAATGTTTTTTTCCTAGTCTTGATCCCCTATTTGTGCTACAGACTCTATATTGGGCTTCATATTAAATTCTAAGTCATTGACAGAATATATCTCAAAATCCTTACATTACATTCTCCAAATTTTGTTTTTTAAAGGCATCAGACCCTAATTTAGGCACTTATTTTCAGTGTCCTACATTGGACCGAGTAACTGCCATCTATAAAGTTATTAGAAGCCAGAAGTAGCAGGAGTGGATCCAAATGCTTTGCATCAGCTCAGCAGAAGTAACTTTCTGTTTGCTCAAGGTAATCAGAACTGTCTGGTGCAAAAAGGCTTAGGCACTGATGTTAAAAACACTAAATTAAGGATTCAGTTACAGCTGTATATGTTATTTATTTGATCAAAAGTACAGTTTCTGCATATTTTTTGCACAATAAAAAGGTAGAAAAATAAAGTTGTTGCTGAACTCAAACTCATTTAGTAGAAGCAGGAAGCAAACACTTTGAAATCTGTCAGTGATGCTTCATAACCTGATTTTGAGGCCTCAGTGATCACAGCCTTGATCTATGAAATGTAATATTGGCAGTGTCAAGTCAAATAATTCAGACTGGAATTTATTTAGGTCTTTGTTTAATAAAGAAAAGAAAAGTAATTTGAAGAATTTGTACTAACTGAGAAATCATAAGTGAAAAATGAAAAGAGTGTATTCCAACTTCAAACTCATTGTATACATGAATTATAATGCATTTATAATGAAATATATATACCTTCCTGTGTACATATCAGATAAAAATGGATCCCAAAAGGATTTTTACAGCACTGAGTTTTTTATCTAAGTTAGGAAATTTCAACACTCTCCAGGTGCAGAATGTTATAATTTTTTTTAACTGCAAACACAAGAATATTTATTATGCCCTCTCCCAGCAACAATTAATTCTTTAAAAAGCCATAAATAATCCTATTTTAAGTTTATTCAAGAATTCAAATGTGACATCAAAATTTTGTGTATGGATGGCTAATATGTTTCAGCAAATAAGGAGGAGGTTGTTATCATTGTGCTGTAATCAACATTTCTGATGTGTACTCAGGCAGTATAATTGTGATTTATTGTCTTGTTATTTCTGTCATGTCATCTCTTGAAAGTGAAAATAATGTAAATGTCTGGTGCCTGAATTTGGCAGTGAATGACCATAAGCAGAACATTACAATGGTCCTCAAAACCATAATTTTTACACAAAAACAAACCTGCTACTCTACAGAACACAAACATGGCATTTTTCCAGATATCTACAACATACATATTGAGGAGCGGCAGCTGTTAAACAAACAAGCAGCAAATGTGTGAAGTGTCATTTATCACTAATTGGAAGGCATTCGCAGAGCAATGAATTTGAATTATTAGCAACAAGCTACAACTGAATATTAAACAAAAAACAAAAACAAAGGGGGGAAGGGCAGAGGCAGAGCAGAATAAAGAGAAAAAGACAAAGAATGAGAGAGAATAAGAAAGAGAACAATTTACCACTTTCTAGGAGCAGTATATAAGAGTTTCAAAGGATAGATACGGGGACACTGCCTCCATTCATTTGAATTTTTTTCTTTAGGAAATAAAACAAAGAGAAAATCTCCTTGCCAGTGTTATTTTCTCCATTTTCACCTGTTCTTTTTGGTTTTCTGTGCATTGCCTTACTAATGTCATGGCTGTAATCCTCCATTCAGGGAGTGCCACAGACTGATGTTGGTCAGCTGTGCAGCAACCTCCTGCTTCTGGTCTGAAATGAGACTTTAAATTCCTCGGGATTGCTTCCTCTTGTTTCATATTTTGTGTCAGCACAGAAAGGCCCTGGACCACCTGTGAATATGAATGTTATTGAGGCAATGACTGAGAATAAAGGTTCCAGGTAGTTAGAGAAAAGTAGGGAAGGGATAAATCATGCTCTTCTGGAAGACTTCCCTCCATAGCTTGGTGGTTAAGGCAGGAGAAATAAATTAGTTCACACTTGCAGGCTCCTGACCCAGCTAACAGCAGAGCTGTGGATCAGGAGCACAATGCAGGTTCTGCTGTGCCTGAGTGCTGTCTACATAAAACATGCATTGCATTTGAACTTTCCTGAAGTAGCTCATGCTTTTATTCTCTGTCAAGACAAACTAGGAATGTTTCTGTTCTTGCTCTCTATTAATAAAATAGCTTCCAAAAAGATTCTAAGTATAGATCCAGTGAGAAGATTCCTAAAGTGACTAACCTTAAATTGCAGTTTTCAGAGTAAAATATATATTCCAGAAGAGTTCTATTATCTTTGTGTTTTATGTGTAATTTTTTTACGTTCACTTCCAACAAAACATTAAAAGAAAAATTTAAATCATAGCATTCAATTAGTTTATATAGATCACAAGAGGGTCTTAAAAACCAGTGCTTTTATTGTGCCATCTCTCATTTATTGGAAGAAGCAAAACCTAAATGCAAGGCCAAAAATCATATGAAGTAATATGGGTAATATCTTACTCTATGATTAGTTTGATTGAAATCAGTATGCCTACTGAGGGATATGGCTTAGTTTCCATCAGTGAGTGAGGGTAAAAATATCATCCTAAGAAAAGAGGACTATAATTTGTCGATTTTGAGATGTGAAATTTTTTAAACTTACACTTGGATTCTTTTTTTCTTTCACAAAACCAAGTGTGTAGAATCTCAAATAGTCCTTTTGGGTGGAAAATTACCATAGAGCACGTTAGCACAGGGAGCTTTATCCTCCTATATCATTAATGAACTCAGTTTTACTTTCTTTGCTTTGTGTTTGTAAGCTTTGTGTGACAGCTGAACTCTTGGTTAATACAGCAGGGACTGAACCAGGAATCTCAAGAGCTCAGAACATGAAATGCAACAGCTTGAGCTAAAAAAGCAGCCCTTTGTAGCTGGGGGCTGTAACACTTGTGTTGTCTGTGAATAACTCAATAATATGCTGCAATTGCTTTGACTACTCAGCTCCGTTTTACTTTGAATAATTTCAAACTAAACTTCTTGTTCAAATATTTACACTCAAATACCTTATTCTTTTTTGCTTGGAGTTTAGATCTTTGTAAATGGCAGACAATCTTTTCAGATAAAAATGGCAGACAGAGGTAAATAATTTTCTCTGATTTCCAGTAAAGCTTACTCCAAGCACCATGTAACTTGGTAACTTTACCAATGTAAAAAAAAGAAAAACCTAACTGAAGAGTCAGCTAGGCTACCCTTACAACCAGTGGAGAGAAGCAAGGAAAACTGTTCATATCACTATTTTAATTGCCTGTTCTAGCGGAATGGAAAAGTTCTAGAAACCAGAATTCTAGATTCTCTGTCCTTTGGGTGAGAGTCCTTTCCACCTGAAATGAGTTTTAGGTTCTGAAATATGGATATTCAGTGTTGTTTGAGATACTATTTCCACTTTGCTTCCAGCCATCACTCCAGAAAAGAATGGATTTTTGCATAATGTTTTTTGTTATGTCTGCCAACTGGGGGCTGATGTCTCAGATACCCTGCAACATTCGAAATAGCAGTGTACAACTATGATTAGGTACCTGAATTATTCCCCTGACTATAGACAATGAGGACTGGCAAGGGAATTAGCTACACTTTAAATCCTAATTTCATTGACATCACTAGCAAAACTGATTTAATTTTAGTTGTGCAGGTGCAGACTATTACCTCCCATGAGCCTCAGATTAACAAAAAATACACCTGAGCAAACATTGTAGGCAGATAGCAGAGAGTATTTGCAAATACTTTTCATCTCCTTTGCTGGAAAACAGTAAGCATCAAAGATAGTTTTGCATGATTATTTTCCAGCAGAAAAAAGGACTCCTGAGTAAGTCTACCAGCTGGGCTTGAGCATTATGTGTGTTAAATAACCAAAAAAAGAATAGGAATGAAAGACAAAACAGTTGGCTCAGAAGATGAGTGAGTAGTGAATTGGGCAATTTTTACATTTCAAGTTTCACTGCTAGGAATATCTCTACTTCTAATCAACAGAACAAAATCATAGAGTTTTAAAAAGAAATGTGCATGATTACATTATACAATCTTTGCCTCTGCAGTATTATTATGAAAAGTTGTTTGCTTGTCTATTAAGAAACTGCAAAGTGCCTGATTCAAGTGAAATGAATTGGAGTCTGACAGATAGTGGGGAGACTGAAATCTCAGAGCTGTTCTCTACTTTGAAGTTTAACTCCCTTGCAGAAGAGGTCACGTCTACACTGACTCTTTTGTTTGGTTGGGTTCTTTTTTAACATTCTACATAATATGATGATCTTTAGTATTTTATACAAGAATTCTTTGAGGCTAAAGAAGGAAAAATCCATGTGTGTAATATATACATTATAGCAAAACCAAAATGATTCACAGGTTAGTAAAAAGATTTATGAAAATGGTTTTATGTTGGCAGCTTTGTGACAACTTTAAGAACATGATCATAAACCCTTCTGAGGCTAAAGACTGACTTAGGCAGCATCTTAGCTGGGTCACAACAATGCAGCAAGGCACAGTGATTTACACACTTCCACTGGCAAATGAAAACCATAAATAAATGGAATTCCCTTGAAGAATCATTGTGTAATCACATATAACCACAAACAACAGTTCTCCAAAATCTCCATAGATCTATTTCCATCCTCCTAGCAAAAATAAAAGACAGAAGGTAGTTCCAATGGTTTCATAAAAAAGCCCAGTCTTCTCTGTAGATTAATATGCCATTTCATTGAAAAATAGAATCAGTGTATTCCAAAATTACAAAGGCTAAAAACACCCACCAGATTCATACAGGAAAAACAGCAGGTTTGTAGAAGTGTCTTAGAGCCTTCGAGCATTTAATTTAAACAGTGAATGTGTGTGTTGCTTTGCCTGTCACCAGAATCTGTTGTTTTTATGATGATACTTTCCATATTCAAACAGTTTTAAAATATTGGATATTCATCTTTTCCCTTCCACTGAATTTTTATGGGATTTTTTGTTATGTAAGTTACATGGAGAAAATTCTTACTCAACATGCAGTAATGATATTAAATCTTCATAAATGCATAGAAGAAGAAACAGGACATCAAGGAAAAGCACCTGAAGGGGAAAGAGTTTTGACAATAAACAAATTTTTTAAATTAAAACTAAATCACCATTCTCTAGCCAGGCACTAATATGAATCGTTGATCAGACAAATAACTCTCCATGTAATTGTTTTCCCTTTAAATTCTGCAGACATAATTCAAGTCTGGAAGAAAAACACTAAGATATGATTCCCTACTGAGCTACCAAGGCTATTTCAAAGTCTTGGAGGATTTAAACTGGGACATATCTGTTGAATTATTGCCATGTGAGATGCAGGAAACCCTCTCTGCACCCAAGATGAAGACTCAGGTCTCTAAAAGTCGTGGATCTCTCCACACTCAGAGCCGTTGGTAATGGTTAATGTCACCTGCTTTGCACAGGTCCAGATATTTGTGACTCTCACCCATCAGTCTGCCTTCCCACATCAGACTGGGAGGGATGATGAGAAAAATAGTTACAGTAATGATGTTATGGTCATTGTTGTCTTACTGATCCCATATGGATTTACAGAAGATCTAGATTTCCCATTTTCTTCACAGTCTGCAGCTGATATTTAACATCTTTGTAGGCTGGGTATTAAAATCCTGCACTGAATAATGTTTCTGCCTAATTCTTACTTCATGACTTAGAGCTATCTCTATAAACCTCTCCCTTTCTGAGCTGCTCAGCCCTCAAAACATTCTGGCAGCAGATCAAGGTTGACACTTGCCTGGAAAAGCAAGGACCGTGTAACTCCCAAAATGGGCAGTTCTCTGAGCACTGATGGATGAACAAAGTAGAAAGGAAGTCAGTGATGAACATTACAAACTTCCATAGCCTGGCATATTCTTTAAGTTCAGTGAAAACACAAGCTGATTCCTCTGCTGACAGGGAAACATTTTACCTACACCAGATGCAATGACTGGAGACAGGAATGTCACATTTCAGTGATGTTCAGCCTGTGTGTAGAGCAGCTCACACACTCTCCTAACAGCTTTTTAGCCACTACCTGTGACAGCATCACTCCCACTAAAGCAGAAAAGTAAGTTGTCAGCTTTTGCATGTTGTGGGCTGAGCTCTTTCAGTTCTGTAGCCATTAGTACTGCCATTATGACTTTTAAAAAACCTTACTATGTAATTGTGGATAATGCTGATCACAACAAATCTTTATAAAATGAAGTCCCACTTCTATTTACCTCCTTAATGACTGAATTTCACATTATTCTTGTACTGTCAATTTGCTCCTTAGAAGACTGTGTTTTTATTTATTTATTTAACACTTTTCATGAGTGCTTAAGACAGGCTGATTCAATTGCCAGTCAGTTTAGTGATAATTATATGTTAGATGCTATAAATGGACACAAAGAATATATTTCTCTAAGAATCCAGAAGAAGAGGAAAGAGAATAAAAAAGAGCAGGCTTTAGAAACACTTGTAAGCCACTTGTCTATTCGTACCAGCTGTTTGACACTAGCACTCTCCTTGAAATAATTTTTAGACTGAATTCACACAGTGATGCTGCTTCTGAAATGTTAATGTTTTCATGTCTGAGGCAAGACTAGATTATTCTCCCCTGAATTTTTTTAGCAGGCAGTTATGTCCTTGCCAGCATCACCAACATTTTGAACCCCTGCTAATGATAGAGTAAAAGAACTGCTTTCTGTCTCATTTCATACCGGGAATAAATGCTCCTTGTGACTCACACGGTCTTACTCCTCTTGAATGCAGCTGTCTTTTTCTCATCAGAGTTCAAGTAAATTTACAAGGGTGCTTTAGTGAAAAAAAACTGAAAAGCTGCTTATTCTCCAAGCTCACTATGTTGTCCTTTTTCTGAGAAACACTCATTGTTCAATAATGATATTCCCTGCTGAACTCAAAAATTACATCTGGGGGAGAGACAGGGAGGATGTTTCAAAGGTTAAATTGAATGAAAAGTTTTATCAGTGTGGTACATAAAGATCATAATGTGCTATTTGTTAAGGTTTTTGCTGGGACAAATTGTGGAATGTTCTCTCTGGAATATATGCAAGATTTTTTCCATGTGTTTGGAGCCTAAGGACTTCAGGAATCTGCTGTGGAGAGCCTGAAGCTTTCTGGTGGTCAATAAGTGTAATGAAAAAGTCATTATATACTTCTAATGTGGGCTTGGCCACTTCTCACCAAGCAAGAGCTCTTATCACTTCCTTATTTGGCATCACATCTCTAGCTCTGTCTGACAAAGAAAGCTGAATTTAATTACAGCTGTGTGTCTATTCCTAGTTGGTGGGATTGCTGAAAATATCCTGAACAGGTGTCTGGAGAGGTGACCCTATGGATCATCAACAGAAGAGCAAAGACAAGATAACAGGAAGAGTAGAAAAGAACAAAACAGTGACTCTGTCATTCCCTTACCAGCACTGGGTGGGTTTTTTTTAGCTCACATGAGCAGAACTGCCCAAGGTTGTGCTTCTGCTGCTTTGGCAAGATGCTGAATGCCCCATTGTGCCAGTCAGAATAATTTGTTACACTTAGAGGAGCACTAAAGGAGCACCTTTGCCCCATTTTTCTCAGCAAATCTGTTTAATGATAGCTCAAAACTTATGCTGCATTTTTCTCATGGCCAGCCCATTCCCTCAGAGCATCACAGGATAATTCACAAATATATCAGGCACTGAGTGAGTATTTGAAAGAAGAAAATAAAAACTCATTGGCTTAAGTGAACCTGTAAAGTCAAAATTTTAGTTGCACTCTTGGGAGGCAGAGAAATATGGAAGGAAGTGACAGCAGATATTAAAATACTGTGAGTAATGTTCTGCAAACAAAAAACTCCAATATTTCAGATAGTTTTGCAATAGATCTAGTAGAGTGTTACAAAGGTATCACAGAAAATCTTTCAAATTAATGTGGTAAGTTTGCTGCACTCTTATTTATGAGTTTTAACTATTTTAATTGCTCTGTAACACTGAATTAATGTAGCCATTTGGGATTGAGGTCAAACAGCTTATTTATACATTTAATAATTGAAAACCTACAATTCATTTATTACTTTCCTCTCAAAATGGAACTTCAAAATATTTTGAACTGCTGTGGGAGAAAAAAATCCTTATCTGTAAACAATTTGAAAGTTCATCTGTATTTTGCTAAGTTTTTGAGTTCAAAATTTTACAGATAGATTCTGAGGACAAAGAAATAATATGCTTAAAGCAACTGTGTAAGATAGCTCTCCATAACACTTAATCAGTCCTTTTCTTACTGGCCCTAAATTTGTGTCAGATACTTTGGAAGTCCTGCCAAAAGTCTTTATAATCTATAGGAGAAAAGTAAAATCTGGGAGGAATCTTAATAATTACCTTAAGAATTTAAGAGTTACTTAAGAATTTGCTTTAAGGAAGAAAATTTACTTTTAAAACAAGGAAGATGTTAAGAGGTATAAAAACATATCATAGAGTATACAGGGAGTTTTACAATGCCTTTCTACAAACCTGTGTCCCAAATCAGCAAGGAATATTTGGAGCCTTGTATCAGGTGTCCTGAAGGCATAAGAAAAGTTTTACTAAATGGAAGGACTCAGAAGACAGTCATGAAAATTAGGCCTAGAAAAACTCATAATAAATCCACAGTGGTTCCCTTCTTTAGCATGGTGAAAAAATTTCAGGATAGAAAATCATTAGTAATATATCGAATGTAGATTGGGAACTTCTTGCTGTATCACAGAACAAGAATTGATTTTACATGAGAAATGGAGGCAGGATATCAAAAAATGGTAAATGCTGAGACAGGAACTTAATAGAAAACAAAGAGGGAACGGATGTTTTTAAGTTCTCCAAAGTGTTCAGAATTATAATCAATTGTAATTAATGTTGTGGAAAGGATATTGTGCCTTTTTTAAAATTAGAAGAGAAAAAGATGAATATCTGCATATTCTCTTACAGCCTCTGGTGTAAAAAGATGGCTTAGTGAGTTAGAAAAACACATGGATTAATCTAGTAAGAAAATAATGCATTTGAAATTAAATGTAAATAATTTAAAATTTGGCTTTTAGGGTTTGAAATTTTAAACTCAATTTACAGACTCAAAAAGTTCATTGATCAAAGGAAGAGGAAGCCCAGTTTAGGGAATATAGTTGGACAAAGCACAAAAACTAATAACCTAGGGAAGTGCCTAGTGCTTATTTGTTGATTTGCATTGTATACCTACAGAGGGAAACTGAAAAGATAAATTCTTAAGACTTTTATCTCCCTGCCCTGAATAGTTTCTGCCTTTCAGTTTCACGGATTTATAAAATTTATATTAAGCCATTGGTGTCACCAAGTCATGAATAATCACTATGGTCAAGCTAAGACTCTAATTCTCAGTACTCTACAGAGGCTGATATAGTCTTGCTCAAATTTTCAGCTGACATTAACTTTAAAATGACCCTGAGAGACTGCACTGCTTTATTTCTGCAGCAGAGGACAGGATTTAATTTCCCTTTTTATTTCCTTCAACGACCATTTCACCCACTGCTGCCTGATCCCCATCTGCTGTCAGTGTCTGAGGTAGCTTACAAGAGCTGAGGACAGGCAAGACCTCCAGAGTAGTAAATTTATTCAAAATTCCTTTGTTTTTCCACTAGATGACTCTCTGACCTATTGTTATTTAGCAGGAAAAGCTGTAGACCCTGGGAACCAAGAATGGATGTCAGGGTGGGATGGGGAAGGTGAGGAGGAGGGCTTGGTTTGGGTTGTTTTATCATTTGTTGTTGATATCAGTATTTCAGTTTGCTAAAGCAGCATTGGAACAACCTACCCAAAGGTCAAGACAAAACTCAGGCTTATTTTTACAGCCAACCCCCTTTTTTGTTTGGTTGGTTTATTGTTTTTTCCCTTTTAGAGTCTTCTAGAACTTAAAGACAAGGAATCATACACGTGCACACAGAGAAGGAGAAAGTAAGCAACCTTGGCAACCTTAATAGGCAAAAGTGAGTCTGCAGTGTTGATATCATCACATGAAAAAATAGTTATTGGTAGCAAACAATGTCTGATGGCCATTCCACTTATGTTATTTGGTCCCATAACTCCATAAAGTTTCAATTCATTCTTTAAGTAATTCTGGTCTCTTCATAGAACTGATATTGTTATTCCACCACTTCTACCAAGAAAAGCTTCAGGACTGTGTAGCATAAAAATTACAGTTACTCTGCTTCTCACTTCTCTCCCTCCTGCCTCCTTCTTTCCTCCAGGAGAGAAATACTATGGCTCCTAATAAGAAGAACTTGAATGCAGGTGTTTGGAGTAAAAAATTCAGCTCAAATTTGACGTTCCACAATGGAGCAATGTCTTGATGCAAGTCATTCTGAATCATGAATTGTAAGGCTGACTGCAGAGCTGACATCTGCAGCACTTTGGAGCCTGAGAAGCTGAGTGAGCTGACCAGGTGGATTATGCAGACCTCTGAAGAGAACTATTGGTTGAAAACTTACAATAAATCCCAAAATGTAGTCTGCTCTCATGTTTTCTGCTGAATCAAAGAGCAGGTGGGATGGCTGCTTTGGAATCTTAAGCAGGCACTGTACTGTTCACTGTTATATAATAAACTGGATGGCAAGGGGCAACTTAACAAATAACTTTTTAAAAAGTACTTGTTTATGACAAGTCCAGGAACTAGCATTACTGCAGCAAATGTTTGTCCTTTTTTTTTTGATGTAAATGTAATGTAAAGTACTGTCCTGTGACATAAAAATGTCCAACATGCCCCCAAATCCAAACAGATTTTACTGTGCCATGATTGCTGCTTATGTCTGATGGAATAAAAGAGACAACTTTGAAGATCTTATGTGAATATTTTCATAGTTTAGTTTTTGATAGTGTGACCAGAATCACCAACCACCCACCACTATTTGTCCAGATCAAGAGGTAATCATATTTTCAGAAGAACTTATGAAAAGACAATTTGATCAGCAGAAGTTTAATGTGATATCTAAAAGTATGAGAAAAGAGATTTATATTGGTTACCTAGTAAAATGTTTTAATCTTCAAATGTGAACTGGAAATAAAACTAATTATATCTACTTACAATTGAAAAAGTATTTTCATAAAACTAATGAGGATTTCTGAAGTATTTGGATTTTCATATGTATTTTCAAATCTTGTTCTAAAGTGTACTCATAATGAGTGAACTCATGAAGGATTAACTAATTTAATGTAATAAACGGAATGCTAACTACTACATCTTTCCAAGAATAGATATTATCACTTTTTATTTCAAGATGGGAATGTTTAAATATATTTGTACATTTTTACAGTAATGAAAAAACAGTTAGTTCAAGCCTGTGAATAAAGACCTGGTGCAAATTATATTACTATAAATGATATTTCAGTTTCAATCATGGCTTTATCTCTGATCGTTTTTCTATCCTTCTTGAGGAGTAACTGAAACAGGGACTATGGAATGGTGTTGGAATTTCTCAGGCAGCCATTTTTACTACAGAACTTTAAGTCAATTCTGAAATTCATGAAGGGAGCTTTAAGTTTTCTGCATATCAGTTTTTAATCTATGTATCCTTTATTCATCTGTCTTTCTAGATAGGAAATGTCATTACTTGATGGGATTTGATAAAGTGATTTATGGCATCTGATCAATCAGAGCATATACCATCACAATAAACTTGAAAAAAGTACAGTTGAGCAGTGAAGTAAGGATATACAAATCCTTCCTGTCATTGTCTGGCATTGGTTAGCTATGAACTAAAATTCAATACTGAGAAATCAGGAGATGAAGAAAAGAACTTGCAGAGAGGTAGCTAGAATTTTTTATTACTTAAATTCACCTTTGATACTTTGAACTGTGCAATATTAGCACTTCAATGTCTCCTTCATTTTAAGCAGTTCATGTTCATTTCATGTTCTGTGCCATGGCAACTACAGGCAGACTATAGCCATGAACAAATTGAGTCTAGAGAGAACTTCAGAAGCAAGTCTGGCCCTCATTCAAAACCTTTTGAAACAGATGAAAGAGTGTCTATTGACTTTGATGGGCTTTGGCTTGAACTCTTCCAGCTTCTACAGGCAGCCTTGGGTTCTGATTATGGCTCCAGATGATGTCCATGTATTTTATTCAATGCTCCTTATTAATATGTATTGAACAGCACTTGGAGAAGGTCCAGGAATATAGGATGTTTGCCTTTAAGGATGATAATAACTGAATGCAAGAACATCATCCTTTTTATAATGCTATTGAATTTTCTGTGGTTCCCTGCACAGTGACACAAATTTTGCATTTGGGATATTATCCATCACACTGTACCAGGGGTGGGTGACTGTACAGGTGAGATAAGTTGAAATGCTGATGGACAAAAGAGCAAAGGAAATACCATCCACATCAGAATCACTTCTGCAACCATTCAGGCCTGGGTCAAAATTGTACTT
Source organism: Notiomystis cincta (assembly GCA_013398075.1). NCBI lineage: Eukaryota > Metazoa > Chordata > Aves > Passeriformes > Notiomystidae > Notiomystis > Notiomystis cincta. Next base: position 96,370 of record VZRX01006114.1, read on the forward strand.
ACCAAGTTATAGCAAAACCACATTTTTAATTGCATTTTCATCAGATTCAAAGCTGCATGACAGTGGGGAAAGGCAGGACTTCAAGCATATCAATCATTTTATATACTATATAATACAATACATGTATTATATGTTATAATTTTATATTATACAGAACTGTCTGTATTACAAGGGACTGGCAGACCAGGAACAAGGTACAACTTTTCTGCTTTAGAAAAGACAAAGATGTGACTGTTTCTGTGATTTTACAGAGTAAGACTGTCTTTGGAAGTTTGTGGCCTTTCTCTCCACTCCTGTGAGTGGAATGTGCTGATCCAAGAACATGACAAGGAGGGCAAATGGTTCACCACCTGCTGCCTGAGCACCCACCCGCAGGTCACCAGTCTTGTCAAAGAGATTTGCATTGATGGAATATGAAATGGCATTGCCATCAAAACATATAAGATTATCTTTCCTTTGAAGAAAACCAGCAGCTACTGTAACTTTGAAGTTTGAGGACAGGAAGGCAATTAGTTCAAAAGCACTAGATACAAATGGGGAAATGAATTTGATGTTGCCTCTAATAGAAACTGGCAGTTTCAAACCCTGAAAGGTGGACTTCTTATAGCACTCTTCAGTGGCAAGTCCCCAGCTAGTGAACTGATTTTGAACCATAAGAGTGGGATCACTTGAATAACCATGTCCAATCCTCAAAAAGGTTAATCTTTTTGCTATACATAAATGGATTTCACAGAACATCTACTCTGTGTGCCACCATACCCTCATGAGCCACAGACATCTCCAATAATCCACATGTCACAGGAATAAAGCAGAGGAGATTGTGGGAGTTGCATGAATTCTTTTAAATAAAACTTTGCAGATGGTGTAAGAAAGTGAACTACACTATATGCTGCAGAAGAGCAAACTACTTCCTCTGCTTGCAAATGACTAAACAACAATCTGGTTAATGAATAAATCATTGAACATATAAACAAAATACAGCAATTAATCACTTGAGGAATTGCAGTGTTACTAATGGTATCAAACTTGGGTCTTCTACCTGCCTTTAATTCTTTCTTAACTTCACCCTTCTTCAGCTTACATTAGCTTAACATCAGGACCTCAACTTTAGAATCTGGGATTTCTCAGAGCTTTTGTAAAATGTCTTACATCACTTTCAAATAATTTTTTGTCATTGCTTTAAGTAACAGTTAAGATAAGCTATTAATCTTAAAGTGTGCTGACTCAATCAGAAGTGGTTACATTAATTTCTTACATTAATTTCAGTCTCCTGAAAGCAATCTGCTGTCTCCTTGCTGTAGTGACTATCACTAACACTATCTAACCGAGTTTTGATGAAGACAAGTGATTATATATCTGGCTGACTGGACATCCTGTCATCTATAGAAATATAGAGCATAATAAAGTCTTTACTAGAGGACTATGAGCTTCTTTTTTGTAACACAAAGCGTCCTTCAAAATGTAATCTGTATTATTTATCCTTGTCTTCTCTGTTTGTCTCTGTGTATGCTGCCTGAGATTAAGGTAAAACCAATGCCAATGATCACCTGAGATTTTTCAGCAATTACAGAACGTATTTTTTTTCCTACCAGAATCTGCTGTAATTAGCATAAAATAGGAATTTATAAATATGTGCTAATAATTTTTTCTCAGACATGCTTGATGATTTCATTAACAGTATTTAAAACTTCAAGTGTTATGGAAATCATCTCTCATATCATTACATTATATACATTAGAACACCTCTCACACTGTAGCTTCTCAGAAAAATTATAATCTCATAGAACGAGACAACAGATTAATATTTTCTAAGATATCAGTGCTGGGTTCTCACAGTGAAAAACTATTCCTCTGGCAGGCCCCCAGAATTTAAATTTGGCAGGCTGTAGTGTAGTGTAAGGTTTACTTGTTCAATCAAGCATTCAATTAACTAACGTGTCAGTATGTTGGTCCTTTGTGAGACAAATAAAAGGCAGCTAAAGTGCATTGAGCCATCTGAATGAATAGTTGTGTAATTAATATTTGCTTTTAATTTATTGTAAGATGTCCAGATGCTCTGGCAATCAGTTCCTGGGAAATCCTTAAAATAATTGACTGAGTTTTGCAAACTTACTAGAGGGCAGCAGGTTTTTCTGTCTCTCTCTATATGATTAGAATTGGGTAAAAGATTCAGCAGACCTTTCAAAAATCCTTTAAAAATTTATTAATATATTGTTTATAGTTCCAACATGATTTCTGTGTAATTTAATGTTTATTTAATAACAGGGTTTATCTATTATCTATAATCTATCTCAGGCTGTCCTTGTTTTGGGATCATACAGCATTCTCCAACTCAGTAGACCAAGATTTATTGGTTTGGCAGAGAAGAAAGCACGTAATTCCAGGACAATTTTTTTCTCAGTTACTCTCATCTTTGTGAGCTACTCCAGCAGTTAATCTTAGCTGTGTAAACACTGAACAGGGAGAGAGAAAGGCCTTTACAGTGTGTGATTTTATTACATACACGTTGAGATAGGGTGAGCTGTCCTCTGAGCATGGTGCAGATGAGTAACTTGGGCTCTATGTGCAACTTTTACATGAAAAACTGGAGGAGGAGGGGAGATCAGAGCCTTTCAGTGTGCTCTTATCCCACACAACTACAATATGTAGACTAAGATTATAGCTATGCTAAACTAAGGTCGTAGCTATGTTAAACATCCCCTGCAGCCATTGGAGACCCAGGCATCTTCAGAGAATGACATAGCTCAGACATCCCATTCCCATTAACTGCTGAAAAAGTCTAAGTTGATATTGAGAATTGAAATCAGGTGAATAAGGTCTTTATGTAGCAACACTTCATTGAGGTCTGAGAGAACACAGGGTGCTCCTCAGAAGAGAGCCAGGTTGGTTGGCTGTATTGCATGTTTTATATTTACATCACCTGGTGACACTGACACTGTGGGAATGGCAAGGGCATTTCTAAATATCATTCCATTGCTGATCATTTGTCAGTTTCTTATGATATTACAGGCCCTGGTGGAAGGTCCATTATGTGTTGCACTGTCATTTCCAACACTATTTTTTATGTCTGGTAAGTCTTAGATTGATTTTTATCTCCACTCTCTGTTGCATTTGCATCATTCACCTATGCATTGCCCCCACACAGACACTGGACAAAATGTCATTTGTAGAAGGATCATTCCCACAACTATCACCTCTGGCTTATTTTTCCTCTGACCAAAGTTGTATTGATTTTTCTACTGCTGTCTTCCTTGCTAGCAGTTAATGATGACACTCAATGTACAGATAATAGAGATGCCAGTATCCTTGTAGGGGTTAACTGTGATCACACAGAACCATTCTTCTGCAAAAGCACAAAAAAATAATAACAGAGATTCCACAAGCATTGATCTACATAGACACATTTATTTGTATGATAGTGGAAAATCTTACCCAGAATGGGTAGATTAGTTCATAAATCAAATTTAAAGAAGACCTTTTCAACCTTTACATTTTGCATTCAAGGTTCATTTTTAAGATAAACTGCTTAGCAGTTTATCTCTTTTTACATGTAGTACACTATGCTAGCTTGTATGTTAAATATATTAGGATTTTTTAATATTTAATATTTAGTAGGATACAATATTGAATTCTATGTTTTTTAAGATTTATTTTACATCTATGAAAGCTTTTTAAAATATGTGAGTAATATTTTCCAAGCTCCACATAATGTGTCTTCAGTGTTCAGTTTCTAACTGGAGTCTGCTTGGGAGCTTTATTTTCGGGAGGCAGAAGTTTGACAATGTTTGGAAAAAATAACCAGTTTGACAGGTCTTCAGTGAAATACTGAGAAGCTGAGGTACCACAAATGACTAGTCATATTTGTAAAACACTGCACATTGTGAACAAAACCAATGAACAACTCTTTCATGTTTTTGAGCTATTCAGTCTGGAACTAGTTCATATAAGGATTGTAATAGTTAAAAAAACATGAATTGAGTCTTCCTGACAAGTCTTTTAAACTTGAAAAGGTCTGTATTCCTTTCCTTATCATTGTTTGTTTCAGTAAAGCACGCCTGATTTATTTTATATTTTAATTCTATGAAGGCTGCCAACCAAACAGCTCCCTAAACATCAACACAAATCTAATTCCTATCTCAAGGAAAAAAGAAATATATGACAGTCCACAGATGAACATGAAACACATTCTTTCTCTAACATTTTATGCTCCTACTTTATTTCCTTTCTCGTTATCTTGGACATTATTCTTAGGAAAGTCATTAAAAGTTCAAAGGTATGTATGAGATTAAGGCTTTCAGGAGAATGAAATTGAAGACCAGTTTTCAGTGCTGAGATCTCTTGCACTATGCAAAAATTTGGCATTTCTATTGCTCTTGGGGTACCTTATCAGCAGACAGTGAACTTTGGGTTCCTATGGATTAAGAAAAGTTACTGGCATGCTGTGAAATGGAAAAGCAAATGATTATCCTCTTTATTCAGTGTGCATATGCAAGCTTCTAGCATGGCAAAATTTAAAGGGTATCATTTCTAAAATTGGTGCTTCTAACATGGAGAAACTTTATCTGCATGTTTCTATCTGTAAACAAAGCACAAGTATAAAACAGCCCAAGATTTTTGCTGAGTACGACTTTTCTTTTTAGAACCTTTTTTTTCTACCAGTCTTTTTTTCCCCGTTTGTTCATCCTGGGAGATAACGTAGGAAACTCTTCTACAGCCCTTAGCTAGAGCTAAAGGGATTCAGGCAGTATTACTGCCAGGATGAATCTGTATATTAAATAACCCTTCATGTAGGGGTCTAGCACCTGACACTCTTTTATATTGCCATAATTAAAATGAATCAATTGGTCAATTAAAGTGAACTTTTCACTATTAATGACCTTTGATTACCCCTAACTGAAGAATCAAAGTCAGAACAGGCTGGAAATACTAATCCAGAAAGCCCTCCAGGTAGGCTGACACATCATGTAACAAGGTCTGAGTCTAAAGCTAAAGCAGGCTCTGTCACATTAACAGTTGTCTCATACAGTCTCTGATAAACATAAATTTGCATTCATCTAATGTACTTCTGCCAATGATGTGATACCTTAACATGCAATCCAAACTTCTAAAAAAGAGCTGTTGCTGATGCTCTGTCCAATGTTTTAATTACCAGCAATGTTATGGTGGTCCATGATCTGTTAGATTGGATTGACCTTTAGTAAAAATATATTTACTTATTTATTTCAATGAAATGTTTTTATTAAAGGTCTTGGCTCGATAGGTGAGTGAATTCTCTTTCTTCCCCACAGCCTCTGGAAATGACAGAAATCTCTGGGCAAAGAGGTTCTGACAGTCTTTGTAACAGTGATTTCTAGTGATGGGCTTGTACAAGGAAAAGGGCCTCATATCACCCACAGCTGGTTTGATGAGGACAACAAATTTTGGGTAGGTAAAAGATCCATTGTCTCTCATCAGATGCAACAAAAACTTTCTGGATGAAGACACAGAATAACAGGTCTATTCTATTTCTTTAAATGAAATTTCACTTTTCAAGGTCTCAGAAGTACAACTCTCAGCAATCCAGTCCACACAAACTACTCTTCAGACAGAGCTGATTTTCATCCTTTATCCATTAAGTAAATTTTCTAAGAGAAGTTAGTGCACACTTTACTGTGGCTTAAATAACTGGTGAAAGATCACCAATGAATTCAATGGAGAGTGGCAAATCAGTAGTAAGTGCTTTTCAGGGTGACACCATTTAGCCTTTGAAATAAACTTATCAATTCAAAGAAAGATAATATGAGAAAAATCATGAAATATCAATGCCAGCCACTTCTTTACTTAGAACAACTACACAACAATAGTCCAGCATGTCTGAACAACAGTACTAATTTCAGTGATATGATTCCAAAATATTACACTGAGTGGAAGCACATTCAAATTATGAAAAAACCCCTTGTGGCACTATCCATTTAAAGATGCCAAAGAGAAAGATGGATGGATACTTCATTGGATCATTCTTTTATTTATAAATATACAAGTCAGTAGCAGCAGAGTTCATTTTAAAAGGGTACTTCATTATTGCAAAGTGCAATGTTTCTTGATATTTTTCCTCCAGTAAGTAGCAATATGTCAAACCCCACATATTTAACTCACTTCTCTTGATGTCAGAAGACCATTGCATACCCTAAAGAACAAATATTTGAACAGTGCTAAAATCCTGTCAGCATAGTCTTGGGTACCCATCTGTTACACAGATAATGTACATACTGAAATGACTGACATTTGTTACCAGTCCCAACAAAACAGTCAAGACTTGTGTGTGTGTGTATGCATAACACAGGGTATGCAAATCTGAATGTATATACAAGTACATCCATTAGTTATATGTCAATATGCATATAAATTTCTGCCTAAATATTTACAGTCAATTAGTATATTTTTTCAGGCTTAGTTTTTATATTGCTTTCAGCTGACTGAAAGGGCATATGGAAACAATAGGAACATATGGAAGAAAAGATCTGTTTTAAGACCAGATTGTGGTATGTTTACTCATATTGAATAACATACAAGGAATATTCCTTCTGTGGCATAAAATACTCTGCTGTGAAGAAGTGTCATAATACAGAAGCTTGTATTTATTCACACTCTTAGGTATTTGCCATTTATTTACCTGCAGTAGTGATGATGTCACATCAGAACTAAATCTGTAGTTGGATTGTTTCATTTATTTCCGAATTATACCCCATGAAAAATTTCTTGAATCAGGGTTACTCTTTTATTTACACAAACTGGGAACAAGCTCTTACCTCTGCTGCATAGAGATTAACAAGAAGGCTTTATGGTTTCCCATTTATAAACATTATGCTGTTTAATTTATCAGCTTAAAAATGGGACTTTTCAAAATGGATTGCCAATGCCACACTGTATCCAAATAGTGTTTAAACTGTGAAAATTTGTTTTCTTCTTAAGGCTGATGAGACACTGCATATTTTACTCACCCTATTTTGCCTAGGCAGTAGCATGGATCTCCAAAGTGAGGATGGTTTTATGTGTGAGGGGTGCAGTTACTCACCCTCTTGCACCTTGGAGAATAGAAAGAATGGAATTTCAAGCTTAGCTCTGAGTATCTTCCTTGAACAGCCTGAAGTTTAACTGCAAATTCTTCCAGCCTTTCCTGCTGTAGCCACACTGGTTCCAAATTCCACCTGAGTTCCTGTCAAAATAGCTGGAGATATTGGCTCTACAGCACTAAACTCCAATTTTTAATTTGTGCCCAACACATGTACCCACACGAGACAGTCCAAGGGATGTCTGAAAAGCATTAACCCACTTTACCTAGGAAAATGCCAATTTGCATAGATGATTACTATATGTACAAGTAAGAAAATGTAATTAAGGCCCTTATGGTAGACATTGCACACATGAGCCTTCCATTAAATTCCATAGGAGGTTGCTGCTGATCTCTTGATCCTGGCTAAGTACTACTCCTTGATTTTAGTCCAAAGTTAATGCCACATGAAGGGGAGAGATCTTTTATTTTAAAAATACTGTAGTTTTACATGCACGCATCATCTGCAGAATCAGAAATGTCCAAGGTTCCATAATAAAAATATGGAAAAAAAAAAACTCCAAAAAACCACATATTCGTAATCTGGATGGACTTTGCTAATGGAAGTTGTATCACTCCTCTGGACATACCAACTTAAACACAGTTTTGCTTGATGCAAAATATTTAAAATCAGAATAAGAAATGAAAGTGCATGAAACTGCTCCATTATAAATCTTTTTACTAAAAAAATTCTAGTTTATTTCTCAAAGGCAAATATAGATAAAGTGACTGTTAACTTCAATGGAATTTTAATATAAAAAAATAGAACTTCATTGAGGATTTGGATTATTTAGACAGATAATCATATTTTGCAAAAGAGAGAATGCCAGAAACTTTAGAAAAATACAGCACTGGCAGTTTATATTTGTATAGATTATATAATCTGGAACAAATCTGTGGATATGCCCAGTAACAGAAGATTCTTAGTTCAGCCCCTTTTTTCAACCTAACATCTACACTACTCTCTTTTTGATTTACTAGCTGTTCAGTAAAGTACCTGCTCCCAGTATTCATTAATTTTCTTGACAATAAACTTGTAAAAATCTCTGACAGATCAAACCAATATTGAGTCAGAAGATCCATGAACATAGGGCAGCTTCACATATCAAATTTGAACTCACAGGACAGAAAAGTTAAATATTTCATAATAATAAGGTAAGCAAATAAATTCCACACTTGTCATGAAGACACTGACACTCAAACTAACAGCAGCACTTGATCACACTCTAGTCATGCAGTATTATCCTTTAGACCTTAATTCTGCAGTGAAACTCTCTCAGCATAATAGCCCAATCATACCTCCTAAGGTATTTCTGGATTATTTCTTTGGCACTGGGACTTCCATCTTCCTCCTGGGTTATAAAGCAGGAAGCAGAGTGTTTTCACACCAGAAGCAGCAACACATAAAATGTTTTAGTCACATCCAAGTATAATTATGGGCAGGATACTGCCCATGAGCTACTCTAGCAGAAATCTTTCACAGAAAATAACTAAATCTTGACTTAGCAGTAGCCTCCCCAGACCACTACTTCCTCTGTAGCTGCTGACAGAGGGTGGGGAGCTGGGCAGGCTGAGGCACCTGATCCCCAAGATGCCCTGTGAGAGACAGAGCTCCCTCAACTCCAGAAAACAGGGCTGGAGCTACAGGTGCTCAACACATCACATAAACAGCTCCATAAACCCTGGCAGTTTGCACATTACTTACCTGAATATGAAAGACACTTAAGTGAAATGAGGCAAGATAATTAAGAATGTGCACATTCTAGCACAGATCAAGGGCCACTTCTCGTCACACCCCAAAGGCCATCTCTTGTTGCACCCTGCTTTTAACCTGAAAATCACTATACAAATCAATAGCATATTGCCTGCCCTAAAAAGGGTTTTGGTTGGGGTTTTTTAATTTATTTTTGGTTTATTTTGGTGCTTTTATTTTTTTTTTCTTTTTTCATTTTATGCAGCCATAACACTTGAAAGGAAAAAAAAGAAAAAGAATCCTAAAAAATGAGAACAAAGTCTTCTGGAGACATAAGATGGGGATGGAGACAAGATCTGACAGTTGCAAAACCTATTCTACCCATCCTTAGAGTCCTCTCCCAATATGCAGAGCCAATAACCAGTAAACATTCTGGTCATGACAGGAAAACATTTCACAAAGGCTCTCTATGTTTCAAGAGGACATGAAATGAATTTTTAATAAAATGTTAAGTCTCAAAGCAATTCAAAAGACTGCATTTCGAAAAGAGAATCATATCTAAACAAAAGAAATCCTATAGAACTGCTACTCAAATAGCTAACAGAAAGCTTGAAATGTGACACAGAAGAAAGAGTGCAAAGTATCTTGACATTGCTGTCATATTAAAGTCAGAACTTCAAGAGCAATGAATGAGATGTAAATATTTACCCTAGGTAGCTAGACCAAAGAATGCAAACAGATTCAACAGACATAATACAGTTTGTCAATATCTTTAGTGCTGGAAATGGAAATGTTAACTCTGCCAGGTCACTGATCCTGAAAGATTAATACAATCAATTACATTTTTTACCTGTCAGTCATTTGCATCATTGCCTTTCTTGCAGCTGATGGCTCTCTGTCTTCCAATTCTTGTTTCAAGGCACTGAACAACTTTTTATATCCACTTTTCAGTGTCTGTCATTCAGTCTTTTTAACAGATTCCCTACTGCCATCTCAGGTTAACACTGCTTGTTTCAGGACTCGTCTGTTTTCTTCCCATATTTTCTCAGTGTTGTCTATGTCCACTGTCTCCCATCTCAGAAAGGGGCCCTTCTGGTCTCTGAAGTGGCATCTCAAATCTCACTCTTCCTCAAGCTCCACAAATTTTAACCACCTCCTAACAATCTGATCCAAAGTTTACTGGTCAGCAGAAGCCATTAACTCCTTTGGGCTATGAATCAGGGCCAGATTGCTGCCAGCAGCTCTGGACTGAAACCCAGCTAAAGAAAAACAGCAAAAGAAACTGTATGGGTACCCTTGCTGCTAATTACAGACTGCTGCTTGAACACAGTCATGGCACGACTGTATCCTCAGTTAATACCACTGTTACTATCTCCAATGTATTTTCTCCAGTCCTTATGCAAAGGACTAAGGCCTTAGATTGTGGCACCTTTATTTGCACAAACTCAGAATTTGCCAGTATTTGAATAAGTAAGTATACAGTAGCTCTTGTCACTGCTTTTATATACCACAAAATACCATTCTACATCTAGCTACATAAGACAAGGAAAATCAGCATGTTTATGAACCAGGTTAGCAAATAATTGCAAAAAAATCCAGTTAAAATGGCTGTTTAGAGTGAAAGAGTATTCAGAAAGCACAGTGAAAAGTTTAAATCTAGTATATTTTAAATTCTCACTAGTGAGGACATAAAATTCTGTTCTTCCAAGGAACCTCTGTCTAATCCTGTTACTAATCTAACAGCAATTTGAAGAAAAAGCATTCCAGAAATCAAAAATAACACTATGACTCTACTTCATTTTTGTCTTCATTCATAAACATTGCGGTACTTATTCCCTCTTAAATTAATTCTCCCTGCCTTTTGCAACCTCAGGTGTGTAATGTATATTTTTCATAAGAAAAAGTTCAAATAAATTGCTCTTGCCCACCTTTCCTTCTCCTACCAGTTTCTGATGTTTTCTAAGTGCCTTGCTGTAAAGCCAATGCCTTTCTGCAATCCCACAGTGCTTCCACCAAGTGGTACAGGGAAATCAGTTCCAACAGACCATGGAGGCAATCTAATGTGCAACAATAAGATACACAAACACTAGGTAGAAGATTCTGCTCATGTTATGGGAAAAGCTATCATTACCAGACAGCAACCATTGCCTATATAAAGCTGAAACATTACACATTTATTAAAAAGTATGCTGTGGTTTGAGGCAGTAATTTGACAGTAATTAGAATTCATTTTTACCCTATATTGCACTAAACAAGGTACTTTAGGGAAAGGGATAAAAGTAACACTGCCTATTACCATGTAACTTTGACACGTGTATTAGCAAGGACAAAGCCAATTAGATGACTTTCCCTGAAGAGGTGCAGCTTTGAGGGTACAGATATTTGTCTGTTTTCTCTTAAAGATATTTATGCTAACACTTTTATTATAATGAAGTACACTCCACCCTTGCAGCTTCAGCTATAGTAGGCAAATGCTTTGTAGAAATGAAATTACTGTTGCAACAAGGTTGCTTATGACATTGTTTAATAAAAAAAAAGTTGGGACACAGTACATTGATAGGGGGTGGAGTGTATCATATATACAAAAGAGGAGTATTACTTCTGTCATCTGACATTGATGTGGGAAGAGAGAACAAAACCAAATGCATTTTCTTTCCAGCATTGAAACATGCAAAGACAAAATTACAAGGTGTATGCAGCTCAGAATAATAAAAAAGAAATGCCCCAATATACTTGTCTAGATTTTTAAAAAATATATTTAAATCTCTGATCTTTCACTTCAAAACTTAGAATTAAGCAATGAGTGAACAGGATCTGAAATACAGACAAGGCATTGCTCACATCACATTAAAAGGCATCTTTTAAATGCTGCTGTGGATTTCTAAACTTACACTGAACAGAATTTTTAGTTGCTGGGTAAATTTGAAATGCAAGATGAACTTGGCCACATTACATCTATTTCTTTAAGTGGAATTGTAAATATGTAATAAATTGCTGTTCCAAAGAGGCAACATGCAGAATTCAAAAATGTTTCTTGCAGGATTCTGTTGACCTGTGTATGAAGAAATATTGAAGCAGTGGTACAAAATCCACAGCTCAAGCATGAAATCCTAGTGGCTGGATTTCTGAGTATACTGTTCTCCAAAATACACCACTTCCTCTTAACCACTGAATTAAGTTTTAAGAAAACAGCTGCTCACCAACTTTTTTTAAAAAAAAAAAGAAAAAAAAAAAAAAAGCAGGGAAGGTGGGAGGAGGGAAGAGGTGGAAAGAGCTTATGCATTATGATGACATTTAGCAGAGAGCTGCAAACAGAAAGCAAAGGCAAATATTTTAAATGTGATAGATTTCAACCAGAAATGTGAAAGCATTTTTTCCTTGTAAATAGCTTGCAAGAGTTCATTGGGACAAAATTTGGGTTGCAGCTACAGGCTGAAGCAGCAGTGTGGAGAAACAAAACAAACAGGCATTTAACCTCCACCCCAACACCCCCTTTTCTCTCCCAGTTACTAAAGTATGATTGATGCTTTTTGTCAGCCACAAGGCAAATATTAGCTAGAATCTCATTTAGCTACATCCACATCCACGGTCCCAGATGCTTAAAACTTATCATGGATTAAAGCCATGAAATAAAAATTAAAAAAGAAATTTCAATTTGAAATTTTATTGGCATGTTGCTAGAATGGTCAACATCAATTGACAGGAGAGACTTTGTCCACATACTCTGAGAACAGCCTTCCTGCACCTCCCCCCTCTTTTCTTCCTCTCTCTCGCTCTTTCAGCATTAATGCTATTAAAAGCCAAACAAAATACTGGCTATGGGTGTAAAGAATGCTGGTTTTTTTTGGAATGTTGCCATGGATCCTGCTTCCAGTCGCGTCCCACGGAAGGAGTGTGCAGCCTCCTGACTCTACAGCAGGCTGGTCTCCCCGGGCAGGGCAGAAGGAAGATAGCCACGTACTCCTGCTCCTCCCTATTCTTTCCCATCCACTATAGCCAGGTCTTTGATCACCCTCAGTTTGCCACTGGCATCGATCCTGCGCTTCTCACGTATTAGATCCTCCAGGCTGTGGAACCTCACCGTGTGCACCTTGTTCTCCGCCAAGTGGATCTTGAGATAGTACTGCTGCTGGTGCTGGGTGCCAGCAGCTGCCTGCAGCTCCCCCCCGGCTTTGAACTCCCGTTTCCCGAAGCGGCACCAGGCGGCGAAGCTCTCGGAGTTAGTCCAGCAGATCTCGTCGCTTTTTAAGCCCAGGTGCCCGCAGGCGTTCTGCACCACCAGCTCCGCCACCAGCGGGCGGAAGCGGTACCAGCTATTCACCACCCGGCCCACGTTGCCCGCGGCCGCCTCGTACAAGCTGTCCTGGCGGATCTGCCCCTGGTGCAGGTGGATGATCTGCCCGCCGCCCACGTACACGGCCCAGTGCGGCGGCGGGTGCTCCGACGGCCCCAGGTAGAGCAGCTCCAGCAGGTCCCCCGGCTTGCAGAGGGCCGGCAAGGCTGACACCGAGTAGACGCTCAGGTCCCCAGCCTGGGGGCCGCTGCTGACCTTGGAGAAGATGCATTCCTGGCCGCGGAAAGCGGAGAACTGGGTCTCGTTCAGCACCAGCTGGTGGTGGAGGTGGTGGGTGGGCGTCTCCTGCCCAGGGCTGCCGGAGCCCTTCACGCCGTACTTGTCTGGCTGGCCTCGCTCGTCCAGGTCCTCCTCCTCATCCGAAAAGAAGTAAGCCACCCCGACGCGCAGCTCGTCCTTCTCGATCCCCGAGGGGTCCCCGGTCGGCAGCTCGCTGTAATTCAGGTGGGTGATGCGATCCAGTTGATTTCCCATCAATGACAGGGCGAGGCGAGGGCAGGAATCGCCGGATCTGAAGGAGGGTGGGGTGGGCAGAGACAGAGAACAAGAGATGGGAAGGAGAGTGCACGCAGAGGGAGGGAAAGAAAGAAGGAAAGAAAAAAAAAAAAATCAAGGCACATACAAAAGACTTCAGCGATTCCGCCCTAAGCCCCCATCTCTCCCCGACTCCTTCCCTCCCCTTCGTGCAAGGGATAAACTCCCAGCGCGGCCCCTTCCCTCTGCCCCCGGGGTGCGGGGTAGGGCAGAGCCCCGACTCCGGAGCGCTCGGCTCCAGCGCCACGAGAGGAGCCTGCCCGCCGTCCGCCGGCTCCGCGCGGGGGGACGGAGTTGCTCCGGGAGTCTCCGCTCTGCGAGGGGAGAGGGCTCCGGGGGCGTGGGCAGGCTCCGGCCGGAAGGTCCCGACCCTCCCTCCGCCGGTGCGCGGCCGAACCGCGCCGGGCAGCGCTGCGTGCGGGGAGGCGGCCGGAGGAGCGCGCGGCCCCGGAGCTGCCCAGCCCTGCCC
>VZRX01006114.1:110622-203967 GCA_013398075.1 Notiomystis cincta
CGGGGCTGCGGCAGGCGGGACGTCCCGGGGGAAGGGGGTTGGATATCGTGCCCACCGCGTGAAGCCGCTGCCAAACACCCCTGCACCGGATAGAAGTAAAAAAGAAAGAAAGGAAACCAAATTAAAAATAAATTAAAAGGAAAAAAAGTAATTTCTATCAAACCAACCCGTCCAGGAGGCAAGCACGTGGCCAAGAGTTGCCCGCGAGGCTGGAAGTGAGTGCCCCGCACGCCACTTCAGCAACCTCAGGTTTCACCTGTGCAGGCTGGGCTTCCTTTTGCTGAGGAGAAACAGCCATTTCCAGAGGGCTGCTCATCTCGCCTGCTGCACCTCCTGTTTTAGGACGGCATGAAGTGCCTTAAGGAGGTTCTTGTCTCTTGCCATCACCTCGATGTGAAGTTGGAATGTTTGATGGTTGGCAGTAGGTGAGATGACTCTGTCATTCCACATCTGGACAAAGTAGCAGTTGTGGGTTCTCCTCAGACGTGACTAGAAGACGTGCTATGGCTTGTCTTAAGTAAAAAATGAGACTGTCTGGCGTTAGCAGTCCATTTCTTCTGAAAACGTATGAAATCTAAAAATCTGTCATCTGTAGTAGCTACTAACAGCACACACTTTTACACCTAATTTTGCACATTGTGAAAACGGAACTCAGAAGTGATTATTACATTTGACCACTCTTCCCACTTGAGGCTGTGTCAATGATGGGATTGTAACCTGGTTCTTCTTTGTTCTTAGTCTTGCTCTAACCATGTGAACTTCCGAGAAGTGAGAATTTAAATATTTAAGACACTTCATGAAAAAAATCTAATGACATTCTTTGGTTCAGATGTGAATTGTATTACAGTACCATTTTTAGCTGGAAGTAAATCTGCTACTTTCTTTGCAGTGGAAATAGTTTTGTCATCTAGACATTAAGTATTTCTGCTTTCAGTGTTTGTGAATAATATCTCTCTTTGCTGCTGTCCTTTTCAGAGTCTTCAGGTTTAGTTAACTGAGAATAATAATGCCACATTCTTATTATAGAGGGACATACATCCTTACATAAAAATAGTATGTTTCAGTTTTTCAGGGTTCAATCTGTATACCTATGTTCATTTGGATCAAATGCCGAGTTTCTTAGATAAACATGTTTACTTTGAATGATCTTTCTTTTTTTTCCATTCAAATATTGATATAGCTGTTTTTCTAGAAAAACGTCTTCTTGTTCACATTTTTTTTTATGTATGCAAAGACATCACATCATAAATAGAAGAGAAAAAAAAGGTGTGTTTAGTGAAATTTAAAGAACAACATCAGTTATTTTTCACTGTGGCAGTTATACTAATCTGTTGATGGTTACAAGACTTCCTATGTCTCATAAACTCAGGGGTTACGGCCTGAGACTCACAGGAATTAAGCTGATTTACAGCAGTTAAGGATGAAATATTCAGGGTCTGTAGAATCAGAAAGATAATTTGAAAAAAAAGTTTAAAAAAAAGGAAGATTATTTTCTAATACATGCATTTTAAAGTTTCAGAGGACTAAACATAACAGATGGATGTTATTTATCTCTGGAATTGTGTAAATACTTTTCTAATGATTGTCAGAAATTATATGTTTTTTACAGCATGACCTTCACCAACTGCAACATTTTAAATTAAATTCTGAAGACACACTAATAGGTTTAGAGCTAAGGCTGTAAAACAGTGTTTAAATATTTTGATTTTTTTTTAAAATAACTGTTAATGTGCTTCATTGTTAAAGCTAGTCCAAGTTGAAAGCCATTTTCCGCAGACCTTCATCAACAGTTTCTGTTTTCTAAACACTTTACATTTTTCCCGTTTAAAGTCTGCATCTTTTTAGGTTGTGCTCGCACAGTTCTCACTTCCCACGTTTGCCAATCATCAAGGCTATGTGGAGCAATTTTTAGATGGTTCTAAACAAACAAAACATTTTTTCATCCTTTCCATGCAAAGCAGTGGAGAACAGACTGTTTCAGCAAACTGCAGGTGCAGAAGGATGGAGTCTGGGTACAGGAAAGGCTCTGCCCTTTGAACTAGGTGGAGTATCTCCTGCCAAATTCTAACCATTTTGGGAGATCTTCTGTGGTTTTGCAAGTCTGCTCAATGAGAGTATTCTGTCTCTTGTGGAAGCACTTACAATCCCTCACAATCCACCTCTCTTCATGACCTCTATTCAACACACCTTCAACACCCATTTCCTTGTTTCATTTCAGTTCTCTTCTCTGTACAGTCTCATCAGTACTTTGTGCTCTACCACTATCCCTCAAGAAGAAATTTTCCTTCAGTTTCTCTTCAGTCACAGTTTTAAGATAATGTCAGAAGTTGCCTTAAAAAAAGGAAAACACGTACGGAAAACTCCTATCAACCAACAAACCAACAAACCCCAATCTTTTATATAACTATGATTAAAGGACACTGCTGGAGATACCTGTTTTGTCTGAGATAATTTGATTAATGAATTTATAATCTTTAGATGTTTAACTTCTGAGTGCTTCCTTAGCAAGGCAGTGAGTGCAGGCTTGGCTGCTCGTAGATGATGGCATTGGCAGTTCAGCATCACTGTTCACACTTCTATTGAACAGCTTCAGCCTCATTAACCAGGGTCATAATCTCTCCTTGCACCAGGACATGGGAGTTGTTCCTAACCTGTTATTACTGACCCTAACACGTTTTTTCTGCATTCTGAACATGGGAAAGAAACACGATAGTATCATCATTTCTGGCTCTGTCCTGGTCTACTCTAAGAGAGTGAATTTATGTTTTTCCATTGCTATTTTTTATTTTTGTGGCTTTTCCCATACTTGGCATTTTGTAACTGTTGCATTTATATTTAATTTAATTCAGTGAAAACCCTTAAAATATGTGGCAAAATAGATACTCAGTAGATTATTTTTTAAACTTAATTTCTTAAATGTTCTTTTCATCCTGCCTTGAGCTGAGATTTGGAGTCTTGGACCCTGTTGCTAAAAGTGGAGCTGAAACTACCATTTATTTTAATGAGTGGAGAACATTTGTGCAGAAAAAATTTAGGAACACATGTTTCAAGGAACAACCAGAATTTTAAAAATTGATGATAAGGGTGGAAACTTTCCTATCTGTTATGAACTTTAGATTGTAGAAATCTGTCCATTACAATCCCGTTAACATCAAATCTAAGAGGCCTGGAAGCTCTTATCTATTTCAGGTGCACTGTGCTAGGTAGAAACTAAATACAGTTCTACATCTCACTAGTCTGGGAGAGTCCTGAGGTTCTGGATGGGCTGAGGGAGCTGGGCCAGTGCAGCCCAAGATTACGGAGGGAGACCTCATCAGTGTCTGTCAGTATCTGAAGGGAGGATGTCAAGAGGATGGACCAGGCTCTGCTTGGTGTTGCCAGGCATAGGGCAAAAGGCAAGGGCAGAAAGTGATGCACAGGAAGTTCCACCTGAACATGAGGAGGATTCTTTACTGTGCAGGTGGGCAAACGCTGGAACTGATTGCCCAGAGAGGCTGTGGAGTCTCCCTCACTGGAGATACTCAAGAACCATGTGGACACAATCCTGTGCTCTGTGCTCTGGGATAACCCTGCTTCAGCAGGGAGGTTGGACCAGATAACTCACTGTGGTCCCTTCCGGATTTTGGCCCTTCATCCTTGGACAGCTTTTGCCATTTTTATCCAGTGATGTGAAATATAGAAAGTAAAAACTCAAGAAGATAATTGTGGTCACAGTTTTCCTGTTGCCTCTTTTCTGCTTTTCTGCTGGTTTCTGGTGACTTCATGATTCTTGCATTCACAGAGTCACTTTTAAGTAAAATTGTCCAGGACTTGTTCTTTGGCCCTCAGCTACAGTATAACCACTTAATTGTCCATCTGAACGTTCTAAACTCCAAAACCAAATGGCTGCATCCAAATTACTTCTTAGGGAATTATTCCTAATCCACTTTAATCCCTAAAATGTATGGAAGAATGGTATCTGACTCGTGCCAAAGCTTTTCAAAAGGCTGTGCCACCAATTAATTGTATGAATAATACTTCATTGATCCCCTGTGAGCTGGGACTGTGTTGCCAACTGCTTAGACTCTGTTCAGCTCCTGAAGGAGAGGTGGAGCATGAGCAAATGCATTTGTAATCAAATAACACTTGTAAGGACTACAGAGTTAATTTCTGATGAAGTGATACAATCAAAAAGATATTGTAGTAGGAAAGATTTTGAGGAGGAATGGGAAGAAATGCCTTAATTTAAAAATGTTTATCTTCGGAAGGCTGTTATGTAGACAGAATCCCAAATGGGGTAGTCACTTTTAAGTTCTCAGGGAGCAGCAGGACAGGGTGATGGGCAGGGGCAGGGTTTGGGGAGCTGGAGTTGCACCCAAGTGCCCTGGCAAGGGGAGGAGAGCTGGAGTGCTGGGCTGGGCCAGCTGAGGCCAAGCCAAGGGAGGTCTCGGCAGTCCTGCAAGGCCATCCCAACTCAGCAGCCCGGTCGGAGCACGGGCCAGAGCTCTGATGCAGCTCCCAAGTCAGGGCCTGAAGCCCCTTCCCAGCTCCTCAAAGCTCTTCCTCATTAACTTTGCTTTTCTCCTGGACATCTTATCCAAGGTTCATCTTATCAGGCCTGATCTTGAACAGAAGTAGCAAACCCCGAGGAAGTGACGGAAGAGTTTGTAGACCTTGCACTCAGATCCCTGACAGTAGCATCATATTCATTCACTGGAGTGTGAAAGAAAAATAGCTGAGGGACTAGATTTTCATTTAGATGTCTGTGTCTGTACACTAAATGGAAACTGAAGTGGATGCAAAGGCTTTCTTTTTCAGGGGGGAGGAAGTTACATCTTAAATTACTGCTGTAAGCAAAGAAGCTTTCCCCACGATTACAACAATATCCTTTGTGAACTTTTGAAAAATTGAATGCTGATGACCATGAGTTAGATCAGTGAACAGTGAATTTTATTTCTTGATCCTTCTATTTCCTGGATTATGTCTTTCTCAAAGTTATTTTAACTGTTTCAAAATGTCACCATTTTCATATAGAGACAGGAGAAGCTAATCAACAAAACCAGCAACACCAAAAGCCCCTAAGCAGATATGACCACAGTCAAATAAGGAAGATATGTTTATTCATTGTAGAATATTACATTTATGCAAGTTTTTTTTTTTTTTTTTTGCTTTGGGAATGTAGTCTAAAATTATTCTAATTTAGTCTAATTAGTCTAATTATTCTATTTAGATAAATTTTATTTTATTTTTTGTCTGTGTTACACAATAATATAAAATATAATGTAGCCTTGTGATGAGCCTAATTCACCTGATTGTAGCCACAGAAGCAATTGCTATATGTTTGACAGATCTTGGTAAAGTAAGCTTGATCTTAAATTTACTAGTTTAATCATATATAGGTCCAGGTAGATTCAGTAAAAGAGAATTTTTATTGTCTTATTTTTATTTTATTTTTATTTAGCCCATTTAGGCTTGGGGTTTTTTGGTTGGTTAGTTGGTTGTTGCTTTTTGTTGTTGTTGTTGTTTGTTTAGTTTGTTTGTTTGGTTTTTGTGGTTTGTTTATTTGTTTGTTTTTGTGGTTTTTTTTGTTTGGTTGGTTTGGGTTTTTTTGTTTGGTTGGTTGTTTTTTTGTCTTTTGTTTTGTCTTGTTTTTTTTTCAGTAAAGACAGTTTCATATTATATTTAATAACGAGTAAGAGGATTTCCATTGATAGCAAACTTTCACCCCAACTACCTACTCCCTCAGCTTCTTTCATAGCTTATCCTGTGATCATGTAGTTGTGGGTGAGCTTGAATCCACAGCACTGCTATAACAAGATGTTGAATATCTGCCAGAAGAAAAACATCTTTTTTAAAGGTGTTGGCACTCCAGAGCTGGTGCTCTGAAACTGAAAGTCATGAATATTGGTTCCTTCTGAATATAGGATTTTGACATGGCTTTAATAAAGGTAGTTACATTGTTCCTTCTGTAAAAGGAGGATAATAATGGCAGTCTGCTAGGAAAATTTCCACAGTCTCCTCTAGCTCTTTACAAATAAATCTGAAATAAAAATGACATTGTAATGTTTGTACAGGGAAAAAATATCTCCAGAATGTAGTGCTACTTCAAAAAATAAGCCAGAAAAAAAAATAATTCAAAAGTATTTGTAATTGTCTTCTAATGCAATCTTGTTAGGTGGACTACTATCACAGGCAGATCAACTTTTTGATGTCTTTCTGCCATTAACATTTTGCAGTTGCAGACAAGGTTTTCCTAAATCTGTTTTAAAGATTGGAAACCTTTTTAGAAATATCAGACCATAAGGAATAAAGTGGTGGTTCTTCCCAAAAATTACATTTTCAGTGTATGACTCTCCACTGATGATGTGTTAACTTTGTCCCTAAATGACTTAACACAAATAGATAATAAATATGTTTCCAAGTGCACACTGGTTACTTAATTATCATTATCTCATTAGCTTTTTCCTAAGCTACTGAAAGAGAAAAGGCAAAATTCTTTCTCAAGTATGACATGATGTTTTCTTGCATTTCCCCTTTAAAACTAGAAAGATTGTCCACTATAGTACTTTTTCTTTTTTTTAATTGAAAAGCTGTAGGCAACCTAATATTGCCTGCTTGTATTATAATAGGGTTATTTGCTTGACTTTTTCCATTTTCATATGTGCTTTGGGATCCTTTATTAAGTCATTGTTCTGTAACTGCATTCTATTATAATTTCCCTCATTTTTAATAATATATATGATAGTTCTTCTGCCCTGAAGGACTCCCATGAAAATTAAACGTTGAAATAAAATGAACATCCTATGCTTCTTTCTATTAGGCTAGTTAATATTTTATAAAATATATTTTATCTGTGAGTCTTTCAATACCTGAACTTGAAAATTACTTTCTAAATATTATAAGCACTGACAAATACCCCTGAATAGAAAAGCAGAAATTCAATCTGTGTGACAGTTGCTATTCATAAACAGTTCAAGCTTCACTCTCATGGTTTATGCTGTTAGCTGAACCCTTTTGACTGAGTTACAGAACTAGATTCAGTAAAGGAATCATACTTTGCTATATATGAAAACCTTTCGGAGGGAGCTTCTATTTTTTCTTTTTTTCAAATACAGAGCCCAGTCCTGGAGACCTATATCATTCAAAATGCATATCAATTTTAGGGCCAGACCAGAGTAATCCTGCCTACAATACAGAAAAGACTGTCAGAGATACATGCACACAGTTTTCTTTGAATCCAGGGAGTTTTCTGTCTGCATTTAAAGAAAGAATACAGCTCTAAATGCTTAGAAATGACAAATGTATACAGTCAGAATTTATTCCATTTGCTAAGGTATATAAGTATTGAATAAAGTCATTGAGATTGCACTGCAATGCCATTAAAAATAAGTTTCTGTTCAACAAAAATTGAGTAGCCCAAATTTGCAAATCCAAGAATATTTCCGGTAGTAATTTCCAAGCAGCATTTTCCCAGCCTCTAAACAATCTTGGGTCCATTGTGTCATGTCTGTTCATAAATATAATTCTTTCACCTAAAAGTCTGGCTCAGCTAATTGGCTCACAGGTTAACCCTGTTATCTTCATACTCTTTTTTTTTTTTTTTTTTTTTCTGTTTGTTTCCATACAAAACTATTGTTTACAGAAGGATTTTTTAGAGATGTAGCATACTAAACTGTAACCAACTACTTTATGTATAATGCATAAATGAGTGTAGACTACAGCTCATTTTACTTAGCTGTGTTGTGCCTTCAATAATACTTGAAGAAAAAAGCCATGCAAAATTTATGTTTATCCCTAAGATTAGAAGATGCAGCATGATTTGAATATACTCTGGACACGTTGCATAAGGTATGACAGTAGCACCTCAACTTCTTCCTTCCCCCTTTAAAAAAAGCAGAAATTAATTTGATTTTAGAGAAAAAATCTGACTGGAAAGGAAGGAAAAAAAATCTTACTTCAGACAAGACTGGTTTTGTAGCTGTTTGTTTTAATCTTAGCTGTGGGAAAAAGTCTTTTAGTGACCCTGGTCATATCACTGAGACCAAGGCTGGTGCCATCAATTATTATTTAAAGAACTAGAAGCACTCTCCTGTTTAAAACATAGGCAGATTACTCATCTTAGGTGCCAAAATTCTGGGTTTAGTTCCTTATGCAGCCACAGTGGTTTAAAACTGTCATTCAGTTTAAATGTACCTCTTAGTTAAGACACTACAGGCTATCTGGCTATTCTCCAGTTACCATGTTGTAACCTTGCCC
This sequence comes from Notiomystis cincta, assembly GCA_013398075.1. NCBI lineage: Eukaryota > Metazoa > Chordata > Aves > Passeriformes > Notiomystidae > Notiomystis > Notiomystis cincta. The sequence goes on from VZRX01006114.1 coordinate 118,858, forward strand.
TTGTTGAGAAAATTATTCAAAGAAACATGAACAAAACTTTTAACTAAGAGATTAGAGTACTCACTTGAAGGCAAAGGAACCTGGGTTCCTATTTCTGTTCCTGTAGTTCAAAGACTAATGGAAATAGCCTTGAGATGAGAACATTCATCCAAAAATAGGTGCTTCGTTCTTTCCTACGAAACATAAAAAAGAACTGCATCCTGCTTTCCTGGTGTCAGGATTTTGGATTTTACTGCTGATTATGGAATGGGTGTATGGTCAAGTGTATCACAATCTGTGGCAGGCATGTTCTAAAACCTCATGATTTTGTGTTGTGCTCAGGCCTGCTGTGCTCCCGGTGGTTGGTGTTGCAGAACACAGCTCAGAGCCCTGAGGAGGCTCCCCAGGGATTCAGCAGGAGCTCACAGCAGGCCCCTGGTGATAGGTGCAGGGCTGCTTACATTCAGGAAACTTCAGGCATGCCTCTAATGAGAAGCACTAACCTCTTGTAAACTCAAATCCACAGTCTCTCTTGGGTTTAAGTGCCTCCAAGTTTAGATGGCAGCTGTTGCTTTGCTTTTCAGATTACAGTTTCTGCCTAAACATCTCCATTTTCTCCAAATCCTTCTTTAGATCTTTAAATCCATGGTTGCCTCTACCCTTTAATCTCTGTTCTGCTTACCTTCTCCTATTAAAATGGGAATATTCATGCTTCTTTCACCTCACTTTACCTTCTGTGTTGCCTGATAGCAATTATATAGGACAAGGGCTGTCTCCAGGGGAGCCATCACTCCAGGGGAGGTGTAAGTGAAATAAAACAAACATGGGGGTCCAACACAAATAAACTTCAGTAATATAACCACATTCTCATTTCATTTCACTTTCCTGATCCTTAGACCATCATTGATGTTTTATGTACAGTGCTATAAGAATTACATTATTTTGGATATCATCAGGTTTTGGGGGTAATAATCCTCAATAGAGATGAAATTCTGTGTGTGAAAGTGTGGCCCGTGCAGGCTCTGTGCTGTGTCTGCAGAGTATGAGAGGATTGCTAATGATAAAAGGCCTTTGAAGACTTTGATCCCTGGGATAAGCTTGTAGAGGTTGTTGTTCTGTGGCCATTTCATGGGGGGAGAATCACCTGAGGCTGAGATGGGAACCCATGTCCAGAATATGGTGAAAATCACAATTATACAGCCCTGATATGGCCAGTGAGTCTTTTAGCTCAGTTAAAAAAAACATAAGACAGCTTATGAGTTCCGAAGTTTTCAAAACTTTACGAGATATAAAAGAAACACCCCCCAAAAAAATGAGCCTATGAAAATGTAGTTTTCTATTAAGTTAATGTTTTTGACCTTAAGAATGGAATTTTTTAAAATATACACTTTTTTGTTTTAATTGGGAAAAGGAGATAATTATATGTGAAGCATAAGTAAGTGGAAAGGGAAATTTTCCTTTGAAAGATGAGGGTTTTTTTCTCAATAATTATAATGACTAAATGCTAATGTCAAAACAAAATATGTAGAATCTGCAAAAATGCTGAATATTTTTGAACTGAAAGGTGTTGCTGAATTTAACTTGAACTTGAAAAATATTTTGGATGACTGAGTAATATATTTCTTTGCCAAAAGAAAGAAAAAAAATTAGCTTTTTTAAAATAAACCATATTGACAGCAGCATATGAGCTGGGTTTATCACTGGAGTAATACATAATATTGGACACATGAATACTTTTCCAGACCAGAAATAGATAACTCCTTGCAACCCTGGGGATACCTGTACAGGGAAAGTGGGCTTTGATAACCTACCCACACCAAATATCATTAAGCCTTATTATGTGTCTAGTGAGGATTACGGATAAATGAAGCTAAAGAGGAAAGAGTCTGAAAAGAACCAACTGTAATAAGTTAAACTGAAAATAGTGTAAATCATGTATGTTCATCTCGGCTTTAACTGGGCTCATGATTCTTAGTGAATAATTTATTTACACATTATCTCTTTCTTGTCTTTTTTTCCCCTTCTGTTCACAAATAGCTTATGAGAAAATAACTATTTTATCAAATGTATTAATTGAGCAAAATTGTTTTGTTGAATAATTTCCATTAACAGAATTGTGTCTTGTTTTCGTATTCACTTTCTGGATTATTATTTGTGCTCATGAGAAAAGGCTTGAAAAAGTACCTATAACATGGAAATGTTCCTGGCACATACTTCAAACTCCTAAGTCCTCCTTGTAAATGAAATAGTGGGAATTTTTGTGGTATCAGGATAAAATCCCATCAGTACAAGATAGCTGGAAGAAAGATAAACCAAATCATATCCAAAGGAGAGATAAAACACTATATTTTTTCAATAAAAATTATTAACCCTTCAGAAAAAAAGATAGAGCAATACAATCTAATGCCTAATGTATTTCATGGAATAGTCAAATGAATTAACTTGTTTCCATATAGTCAAAAGAAAAATGAAAAAAGAAACACTTTTGTATATTCATTATCTAATCTGCCCCATTCCTGAGCAATATCTCTGTTAGTACTGGTAGATCACAAACAATCTTTAGAAAGTCTTTAGAGTTCCAGAGTCCATAATCACCCAGAAAATCTGTTTTAGCACTTCAATGTTTTTACCATTTTATTACTGCTTCCTAATATTCTAATACTAATTTCAAACTTTGTTGCAGCCTAAACCTATCATTTCTTGTTCTGCCTCCTAGGTAATGGAAAATAATTTATTCCTGCTTGCAACATTTTATATATTTGAAAAATTTCTGCCTTTCAGTCTTTTTGGTTTTTCCTAAGTTAAAGAGTCATAATTCATTCATGTTTTTCTTTTTCTCCAGTTATGTTTTCTAGAATCCCAGTTGTTTGTACTATTCCACTGAGCTCTCTTCAATTTTAAATCTTTCACAAACTGTGATGCTCAAAATTGGAAAAAGAAACCCAGCCAAGGCTTGAGCAGAGTAGAACAGAAGAGTTGTTTACAGCCTGCTATTTCTAACTTTGATTATGGTCTATGCCTTTTTGCACCAGAGTGGCACTGTTAATTCACATTTAGATTGTCACCCAGCTGCATCTTTTTCTGTGAAACTGTTACATTATCAGGTAATTTCTCTCATTCCTATTTCTGACCTTAAAATTTTGAAATCTGTGAATCTTGTGAATTGTTACAACTTATTCCCCTGGTGATTATGTTCACACATTCTTTCATCTTAGCAGAACTCTGTATCAGTAAGTCTCCTCTTGATAGAACAGTCCTTCTATAAAAACTGAAAGACCCTTAAACTCTTCAGAGGGAGATGGAATAAGATTTAAGTAATAGATGGTCCACTACCGAGGAAAAATTTACTTTGCATAGCTGATGTCAAGTAGTTAGAAGTCATTGAATCTTTCTCCAGGTAAAATCCATTTGTGGAAAAGGATTTTAAAATTCTTTTGTGGAGTGAAAAAGGAGTTTTGAATATAATTACTGTAAAACCTTTAAAGAGTGGACTATAGAAATTATTAGTAATGTTTGTTCAACTGTGTTTTTATTCCTAGACAATTCAGATTTCCTGAATTATACAATTTGAGGGGATAAGATTTAACAGAAGGGTGTTTTCTTTCTGATTTAGACTCATAGATGTGGCAGCTGGAAGGGGTGTGTGGTGGTCCATGTAATGCAACTCCCATTCAAAGTGAGGCTAATGTCAATCCTGGATGGACATCAGATGTGGCTTTTTCTAACCTTGTCTTAACAGGATGAGGATTTCACCACTTTACAGACTGCTTCAGTGCTGTGCTATCTGCATAGAGAAAAAAGCTTTTCATAATGTCCATCTGAATTTCTCAAGCTGCCATTTTTTTATAGCTGCTTCTTATTAAATTGTCTATCACTCCAAAATGTTTGGTCAGGTGATGTTTTTAACAGCACTTCTCCAGGAGGTTGGCTGCCTTTGGGCTGTGCCTTCGCCTGCTCTTTTCCAGACTAACACTTAACACATTTCTCCATTTATTGTGGGCCATATACTCTAGGCTCCTGAACAGCTTGTTTGCATGCAGATGGACTCTTTCTAGTTTCCTGACACTTCTTTTGAGCTGTGGAGCCATAAACTGCACATACCACTCCAGGTGCAGCCTTGTCAATGCTGTGTAGATGGCATGTTAAGTGCTGGCCTCACTTCTACAAGTGCAGCCAAATATGCACTTTGTCTTATTCACATCAGTAGTGCACTTCTGCTCATATTCAGCTTGCTAATTGCTGCAACCCCCAGGTCCTTTTGGTCAGGTGTCACTCAGCCAGCTCTGCTTCATGAAGTCATTCCGCTCCACATGCAGAATTTAAGCCTTCTCCCTCCCGAGCTTCACAAACCTTCTGCTGACCCAGTCTACCCAGTCTTCACTTTTCTCAAGGCCCCTAGAGCTGAATCTGTATCACATGCTGTGTCAAACAGTTTTTCAGCAGATTTTCTGAGGGAACATTCTGCTTCCTCATCCAGGATGAAATAGTGAACTGCTTTCCAGCCCTAGAGTATTTGTTTCATTACCAACTGTTACACCTCAAGCCATTGAACATTGCCTTGGAACCCAGTGCTGCAGCCAGTTTTCAGCCCAGTTAAAAGACTGTTTATTCCACCACAGTTTCTCAGCCACAAGAATGTGGTGGAAGGCATTGCTAAATGCCTTAGTGGAGTAAAAGTTACAGGAATTGTTACCTTTTACCTTCCCAGTCCACCATTTTGTCATGGAAGGCCACCATGTTGGCCAGGTAGGATTTGCCTTTGTAAATCTGTGCTAGTTTTGGTTGCCTTCTTGTCTTTTGCATGCTCATAAATGGAGGATATGCATCCTCCATCCCAGCAGGGATTGCACTTGGTGTATCCAGCTGACAGTTTTCAGGATTGTCCTTCTTACCTTTGTTAAAGGCATGATCTGTTATTGCCACATTTCTTTAATAGTTGGGAAATAGCTTTATAATTCCAATGGCCAATCTTCTTAGGGCTATGCAGATTGAATAATCTAGTTTTTCTAAATAATCCCTGTACCTGGGAGCAGAGGGCTGTGAGCAGCCTTGTCTGGTAAGGCTGAGAAAAACCCAAAGTATTTTCGTTTTCCTTGTCATTCATTGCGAAGTTATCATCCCTGTCCGTCAGCATTCACACATTTGGTTGCTGAATTAATTTTTCTCCATTACTTGTATGAAAATTGATACCCTAGATTCATCAAGCACATTGAATGCTGCACTACTTCTTACACTGGTAATCATGTGGCATCTCCTTACCTGAAAGTGGTCTTGTTATCCCCAACAAATGACCCTGCTGTTGTGTTGTTCTGTGGGAGAGAACTATTGTCACTAAGCTTTATGACACTCAGTCCTTCAGAAATAAAGAAGGGAGTTGGTATTTCATATTGGTTGACTATGTTTAGTGGATACTTTTAACAGTCAGTGATTTCTTTGAGCTTCTTTTTGCCAGTAGAATATTCATTAACCATAGAGGAGCTTCTGATTCTCTGCCTTCTTTGGCATCTGGTTAATGCCATCTTAGTCCAGCCTTTCCCTCTTAACCATGAGCAAACCACAGCAAATGTGCAGAGCTGTGATGTGCAGGAGGCACAAGGGATAAAGTGTGCTCATTCATTCCTTTGGGATGTCCCCTACATGATGGAGTGATGTGCAGTGTCCTCAGTCTCTCTGGGGCTTAGAACATGAGCACTTCTGTGCACAGCACTGAGAACGGGGTTAAGTCGAAACAAATTCTAGCAACCTTTTGTCCAGACCATGCAGAAAGGGATTATAGTTTTCTATTCATGTTTAAAACTGGTCAAATTTCTTTTTAGTTTTTAAAAGATGGTAAAGAATCACCCTGAGTACAATTGTGATGTCTGGTCTTCAAAGCATGGTTTGGCTTTATAAAATCAGCTAGCACTTTTAATGTTAATTTTTCCCTAATTCAGTTCTCCCAAATGGTTGAGTTGTTTGATTGGATATTGCCCACCAAAGAAACAGCCTCAGGCAGGCATCTGTCATAGAAAATTTCATCCCAATTCATTAATAATTTGCAAAATTATAATCTATGAAAACGAAGATTTGTAATTTGAAGTGTCAGGGAGCCCCAACAGTACATTATGTTACTACCTTCCTGCACAACTGAGTTACTGGTATGTGATTGGGTATTTTATGAAGCTCTTGAACTATTTATTTTTTTTTTCATAAATGGATGCAATAATTTTGCTCAAAGATACTCTGGGTCTGTGTAGTTCTTTGTTACACACCTAGGAACAAAAGTTCTGTAATAAAAGTGAAATGGCAGTCTGAATTCAGAATGCCCATGCTTTTGTGTTTTGATGTCTCAGCTTTCATGCTATTTTTCTGTTGTTTCTTTCATCTTTAATTTTACCAAGAGATTCATATGAGATGCATTATTAATCCTTGTAACACTGCCTTCCCTTCTTCTGCACAGTGTGAGAGATTTCTGGCTCCAACAGAAATAATAATGTGTGAGATTATTTTTTACATTTAATATGCGAATAAAAAAATAAACAATGTGAATTTTCTAAAATCTCCATGCACTGTAATTTTCTCCCAAAGATTTCACTGATGCATTAGGACTGAGAGGCATAAGCAATCACCAAATGCTTTTAAGCAATGATTTTGGTTGTGTACTTTATAACCTGAGAATTCTCAGCATGCAGGACATTATAACACATACTGCACTGGAAAATAAACTCAAAAGTGAAGTATGGTAACTGGGCTTTCTGTAGGGGTTTGACATAGATTAAATGAAACACAATTCCAATATGTTGACCAACTGCAAAAGAAGCAATTAAATGTCTCACTGATGATGGTTAATGGGGCCAATTAGAGAATGTGTTTTAAAACATGACTGGTACAGTTATGATGCCTGCAACAGAGAGGGAGAGGCAAGGGAAGGGATTGTGAATGGCTGATGGAAACTGATCATTTCAGAAGTGGGTTTTTCCTTGGCTATTGGGTAAAGGGAAAGCTGATTGGAAATACTTTTCCACTTTGTATTAAAATGTGCATCGTATTCTTTTGATTGTTGTATTTATTCTGTAAACAGTATCACAGCTGCACAAACTGGTCAAAGAAAAAGGAGCAGCATGCATAGTGAAAGCCTGGCCATAGTGTATCTATGTATATTCAATAAAAAGGGAACTCACAGGCCTTCTACAGTGTTGATCAATGTTAGTAAAATCAACTGATGGTCATTGGACTACCATTCCAGCCAGGGAGCAACAACAATAATCCACTTAAACCGAAAATTATTACTGAAGGAGTATTTTGGGCCCAACCCAAAAGGTAATGTGCTAGCAAAGGGCAGTACATTCCAGTGTGAGGTAATGTAACACCTTTATAAGAGACTGCTTTTCTTCTTTTAGAAACAACGATTGCATGGATTAATATTTCCTGAAATCCAAGCAGTTTGAAATCTCTCATTTAAAACAGTGCTACAGATCTCCACCAGCCTTCCCCAGACAGAGATGTGACACTGCTTCTGTGATGCTGCTCCCAGATGGAGACACAAAGGCAATTCAGCTGCTCCTCTGTGAGTCAGCCCTGAAGGAGAAGGTACTGGGGGGTATGGTGGAGCCCCAGTGAACACCCTCCCTGCACTCAACCCCGTTGGGATCTGGAAACAAAACTGACACATCTTCAAAGCATTCTGGCTACTCCAGTAACAGCAGCCCCTCTGTGGTTCTGGGTCCATTTTTATGGTTCCCAGCTCTCAGTTCAGACCTCTCTGCTTTGATGTTCATAGCTAGAAATGAGAAGGGCCCATGTTGGCAGTGTAGTCCTGCTCTTCTCAGAGCATGCCTTAAGATCTGCCCTCCAAAGACAACCAGTCACTGGTGCTTCAGAGCCCAGAACAGAACTCTAAAGTGTATTCCATGTTCCAAAAATATGAAAACTCACTTAAGTTATACTCTCAGGGAACATGTACATTCATCTACAGCCAGAAAAATTGCTGTGTTTTCTTTAGCAATGCTAAGGTATACAGAATTAAAGTGTCCAATATGTTTCATTTGCTGTATAAATGTAACATATTGCCAAAGATATTTGACTGGTTTATTTCCAGAAAAAGAGCCAGCATGATTAGAAAGACTCATGAAAGTGGTAATTCTTCCACAGTTTGATCAGAAACAAGCTAATGGGGGTTTAAACTGAGAAGAGAGAATGAATGTTAATTGTTTTCAAATAACATAGTTTAAGCAGCACAGTTAGTTTCAAATAATAGAGAGGTAATCATTGAAGTGTGTAATCTACTTTTTTTTTTTTCACTTACCAGCTATTAGAACTCCAGCTTAAATTAAAAAAAAAATAATCAGGAGAATTATGCTAATTCATAATAAAGCAGTTGTACTGAGACTGGCTAGGATTGAGTTAATTTTTTTCATAGGTTCTCATATGGCACTCTGGTTTAGATTTGTTACCAAAACAGGACTGACAATGCAATAATTTTTCAGCAGTGTTTGCACAGCATCAAGGCTCTCTCTGGTTCTCAGTGTGCCCCACTCCAGAGACTCGACTGGGGGATGCACAACAGGTTGGAAGGGGAGATAACCTCAACCATCCAAAGAGATATTCCTTGGCATATAACATCATGCTCAGCAATAAATGGGAAGAGAGGGGGTTTTAGGGAGGTTATCAATCTTTTTCTTGGGAAATGGCTGAGCATTGTTCTGCCTGGGGGAGGTGGTGAGTGACTGCCTTTGCAACAGTTGGGTTTTTGGTTTTTTTTCCTCTCTTCTTCCACATATCCTTCATTTATTAACCTTATTTTTTTTATCTTGGCCCACAATTTTTATTGCTTTTATTTCTTTTTCTTATTCCTCATCCAACTGAGAGCTGGGGAAGTGTTCAGTCATCTGTGTGATGTTTAGCAAACCACCAGGGGTTAACCCAGAACAGGAAGTACAGAAAAGCTGTGCCAGAGCTTCCTTGTTATTAACTTGTTTCATGGACCAGTACTAAATGAGTATAAAATGTCCATGTTCTGCTTTATTTATCCATTACAAGGCAATGGAGATCAGTGCTATTGGTTTCAGTAAAGCTGCTTCTGATTCAAGCTGTTCTACCTGAGATGAGATTATTGTCTATTACGGCTTCAATTAGGTTTACTGTCATCGTACTCCTCTGTGAAAAGTATTTCACAACAGAAAACAAATGTAATTGGGTATAATTCATGATTCATGGAACAACACCTGCTGTTCCAAGTTGGGACTGAAAAACACTAGGAGATGTGTTAACACAATGTGAGACAAATGCTGAAAATGTTTAAGTGGCTGTAGCACCATCGTTTTCCGTGTAGGCACATGCATTCAGCCTTTTTTATGTGTATTTAGACTGAGATTTGGCAGAATTATTATAAAGATTTTAATAAGAAATATAAATGTGAAGCACCTGGAGTGCATTCTGCTTTTCTTGGTTTTATTTTTGTGGCTGATATTTCTCATACAATAAACAAGCTCTGTTAGAAATATCCTCTTCTTAAAATTTTAATAGAATTTAATCCATAAATACTTCTCTAAATACCTCTGTTTTACTAATCGTAATGGAATACATTCACTGCAACAGTCATAAAACAGATGAGGCAGTGAAAATGTTTAGTGAATGTTAGCACTAATAATTGTAATGATGCTGCTAGAGCAGTTGGAGCACAGCACACAAAGACACAGCAAGGTGCTACCGTAAGCTTCTTGCACTCTACACAGCAGCAGTGGTAATAGAAAATTGTATAACTGGAATTACGAGCTGCACTGGAATTGGTGTCTACCTCTGGGATTGGTTTGTGGTAGCAGAGGCAAAAATGACATAGATGTTCATTTGATGTTCAGAATACTTCCTCTTTCTCTGCATTCGTTTTCTTTTCCGACCCTTTACAGTGCTTGGACTGAAGATTTTTGTTTTATCATCACTTCCTTCTTTGGTCTTTAGCTTCAGTTTGTGAAAGAAAGAAGGTTCATCTTTTCTATCACATTTGGAGGTGCAATACTCAGTAGACCAGCAGTGTTATGCCATATCAGGTCTGAGTACATCACCCGGAGCAGCAGAGCTGTGCTGCTGACTCACCTGGCTGTGAGGTGTTAGGTGCTTTTACAGAGAGGCACACTTGATATGCTGTCCTCTTTTGCCAGGCAACCCAGAAATAAAAATAAATTTAAGTTTCTGAGTTTGTGAGAACTGAAAATTCAAAAAAACTTAAATGGAATAAACTCTTGGAATGAAAGAAACAAAACTGTAATTCAAGGCTGAATACATTTAATTCATAGTTGGTCATTTTGGATGACTGATTGTGGGCATGTTGCATGCATGTGGGTGTGTATTCATGTGCACATGTTTTAGGAGCCCAGTGGAATTGCCACCAATTCAGGACACATTCTAGCCTGGAATAGCTCCAGAAGAGGAACTCAGTAGATAAGCCTTGCTGGAATTTACGCATAAGAGCAACATTAAGAAAATTAGCAGCAAGACCAGTTATGCTGCAACAGGGAAGATGGTAAAAAAAAAAAACCAAAAGAAAAACCAAAACCCAAAAAAACCCCAACAAAAAAGACATCCTCAAAACAAAAACAAACAAACAAACAAAAAACCACACAAACCAAAACCCAAAAAAATAAAAAAAACCACCAACAATAACAAAGAATACAATACAAAATACCCAAACAAACAAACAAAACAAAAAAAACCCAAACAAAAACCCCAAACAAACAACAAAACAAACAAAAAAACAAAACCAAAAAACCAAACCAGAACAAACCAAAACAAACAAAACAAGAACAAAAATAACCTAAATCAGAAATTGAATAACTTCATTAGAACATAGAACTACAAAGGAAATCTTTGCTGTGAATTAGATATGTTCCCAGTACCAGGTGGATATCTTCCAAAATGACCATACCTACCCTGCTGATTCACAAGTATCTGTATTTACTTTAAGCTCAGACATGTGTGCATCTGCTGTGAAGTCTTTCTATACAATGTAAAAATTAATTCTAGATTTGATCATCCATAATTAACTAATGGTGACATATACTTCAGAAGATTATCAATGCTGATATTGTCATAAATAACTGATAACCTGACAAACAATACAGTATAAACTTAATTAGTGCACAGCACTATATGCCTCAGGAAGAGTGTTTCAAAGTCCCTCTTTTCCTAACCCTGATTGATGATTCCCTTTGAGCTTAATAACTGCTCAAATCTGGGATCAAAAATTGTGTCCTTGCTAATGTCTTGAATTTATTAAATTATTGTGTAGAGTATTGCAGCTATGGGTTTGCTGCTTTTTGAGTGGGTTTTTTGGGGTTTCTTTTGTTTCAATGTTATTTTTCATCCATGCCACATGACAATTTTTTTTTGAGAAGTGAACTAATCAATTCAAGTGTTTCATATAACAGCAGTTCAAACAAATTGAGATATTCTGGCAAGGGAGACAATATACAAGCTCAGAAGGTATCTGTAAATAAATGGAAAGTAAAGGTGAGGCATGCAGGGAAATTCAAATCTAATAACACAAAATAAAGCAAAGGATCAAAACACACTCAGACAAGTAAAACCTAACTAGAGAATACGTTGTTTTCCAGACCAAAGTACTGGTATTTTGTATTTTCTTGTCTTCCAGTCTCAGAAGTGACTATATTTAATGCAAATTTCTGTTCTAATCATTTAAAATATGTAAAACTATGAGGTTTCATTTTGAGTTAAATGGATCAGTCCATTTTTTTCTGTCTAGGGCCCTCTTCTGAACCTATTGCAATCACAAATAAAATTCCTAAATAGCAAATCATGGTATGATTGGGATTTAGAAAAAGAGCACTAAATAAATGTGGCTTGAATACAGTTCAAGAGTCAGTATTTTTAGCAAGTCATCTATAATGAGAAAAGGGAGAAAAGTTCCAGTGTAAAAAGAGGAACAAAATTAAGCAGAACAAAACTAATTTATCTTGTGTTTGTTATGAAAGGTTTCCCCCTTCCTTCTTAAAAACACTCAAAAGAGTGGATCTTACATTCTTTACTGTGACTGAGACCAAAAGTGCATTTGTTTTTCTGGGGTAGAAAGTACTGAACCTCTCAGTCTGAGTTATTGCACTGGGCAGTTGAAAAGTCCTCTGCCTGTGCTACTGTCCCTCCTAAATGTGCCCAGGGGTGCCCAGGAGGGTGGTAGGTGGCAGGGACAAAAGCTGTGCTAGTGAGAGTGCTGAAAATAAATGTGGATTATGAGAATCCCGTTCGTATCTCTGTTCTCCCTGTGTTTTATTCATTCTTATAAACACAATCCTCGAGGTCAACTTTCACTGCACAGGAAAGTGGTGAGCCAGAGAACTTTCCCAGTTTAACCTCCTCCTCCTCCTCCTCCTCCTCTTCTTCCTCCTCCTCCTCCTCCTCACGCCAGAACACTTTGAGAGGCATGCATGGAACTCCAGCATGAAAAAAATAGTTAGCTTTTCCAAACACAATGCTATTGTACATTCTGCTATACCTGTGAATAGATTTTTTTTTTAAAGTTTTGCTTAAGGGCTATTAAAATGGGTTTTTGCTACACAATATGATTTTAAAATGAAAAAAAAAATCATTTAACATGACAAGGTTTTTGGCAAAACTCTTTCATTAAAGAGCAACTTTTCCTTCTCAAGTTTTAATTTTCCCAGATGAAATTATTTCCTGTAATTTAACTAAATTGTTACATTATTTCTTATCTCTTAAAATTACAGTTTCTAACATATTTTTTAAGAACAAAGGTCATGCATTTGGACTTAATGACATGTCAGCAAAGACTAACTGAGTTACATGGCCTGTAAGCACTCAAAGGAAATGCGTATAATGTGAGAGCTATTAGCAAAGTAAATTTAATTTTGGTACATTAAAAACAGACTGTTGTCCAGATTTCAAATATCATTCTCTTTGCTGTCCTGTGCAGTGTGTGGCTGCTAAACCCCTCTACAGGGAGATGCAGAAGAGTGGCTGCTTGCAGTTTTACTCCTGCTACGTCTTGAAGCAAGTAATCACTTTAAGATTGGGCTTACAAGGGCTAGAATTTGTCCTTCCAGGCAACTTGTGAAAGTTGTGTATTATTCCTGGCCAACTATCCAAACAGGCTGGCACAGCCAAACTATCCTGTTATCAATTTTGTATTTGATATTTTCACAACACCTCCTCACATGGCATGATTAGATCTGCAACATGTAACTACTATTTGTATAATAACCTGCAATTATTATTGGAATAATATGTAACTAATATTGGAATAATATGAATATTGGCTATTTTTATAAACAATAAAGAAGTGTTTTCTGGTAGATCAAGAGAAATTTTATTTAAAATATTTTGCTCCTGTTAGCAGAAGGAGATTTGTAAGATGATTTTACCCCCTACACCACCCCTCCGAAATACAGAGTTTGAAAAATAGTTTCTGTCTTAGAGAAAGTATAATAGATTATTTTGGCCATTAGGTGAAAAGGTTAATTTTTTTACTGTCCTCAGACTTGTGATAAAAGAGGCTGAAGATTCTGAAAAGTCCTTGGGGAAATGAATATATTTTTTCTTAACTTGTAATCCATTCCACATTCTAAAAGGCTCCTGGGTCCACTTATATTAATTTACTTACAGTAAATTTTTCCTCTTCTCAGTCTTTGATACCTCATGTGTAAGCAGAACATATGTATGCAAAAGTTGACAGTAGTGGTTTGTTAGTTCTTTTATGCAGGCAGAATGTTCATAGTAATTAATGGTAATTTGGCACTCAAATATGAACAAAGGAAATGTGAATATGTCTGTCAAAAATTCAGCTCAAGATATAAAAGAAAAAAATAAATAATGAAGTAATTTCCAAGAACTTTTAAAACATACTATAAATTTTTTAATTTCAGTGCCAGACAGTATGTCAGCTTTCCTTTTTAAACCTTTCTGTCATGATTTTTACTTGGTTGTGAAGATTGACTGAAGCTGGGTTAGTTTTGAAGAGCTTAATTGGGAAAAGATAATGCTTCTTCCTGGATAAATTTCCAGGAAAGGAGCTCAAAGAAACAAAAAAAAACCCCGCATGTCTGAGATCAACATTTCTTTTTACAGACACAAAGCTTTGAAAAATACCGAACTTCTGAGTTTTGTATTGCTCTCTTAGATAGATCAAGAAGTGAAGTTTTTTTTTCCATTTTCTTTCAGTAGTAATGCACCTAGTGATGCATTTTAAAGGTCATAATTTTTCACTTTTTCATACATGTGTAAATCAAACAGGAGTGAGCTGTACAGCTCAAAACTGAGTGTAATAGCCATGCCTTGCTCTTGGAACACCAAGCAGTCAGGAAAGTGTAATCTCTCCCTGAAGTGATGCAAGATGGCTAAAATGAGTGTAATGGCTCTTCTGTTTCACTGTTTTTCTGCAAGAGCATAGGGTTCTGAAGCATTTTATATTGAAACAGGCCATCCAAAATATTGAATAACATCCAAGCAATGCACAAGGACTGCATAAAAAGGAAAATGGACAGCAAGGGCAGCGAGTTCAGCTGCATTCACTGGAGATGGATCTCATCATCACTGAGTGTTAGTTGCTTAGAGAAGCACCTACATTTTGGGAAGCAGCCTTATCTCCTGATGTAGCCTGTGGAGAGAAAAAACCTGGAAATGCAGTTTCTCACGAATGTTTTCCATACCTACATTAGGAAATAATGAATGGCACCAAGAAATACCTATTTCTCTCCACTGTCAGGGGAGTTTGGGCCACTAGTTCAGATGTGAACTCCTACTCTGTTAATGTCTGCACTTACTCCCATGTTTTTAGCTTAGATTCACTACTAAGTGGGATTTTCATGTTCCTGGATAGCTTTCTGCAATTGCCTAAAGTTATAAGGATACAAACTAGGGAATATGAAAGTAACTTCCAAGCTTTATGGAAGCTCATTTAAGGTTGAAAACTAAGTTAGATCAGGAACTATGGCTGGTCATTGTGTCTTATGTTAGCTGTATTTCCTGTGATTTCAAGATGTTTGATGAGAAGTATGAAAATGGTGTATTTTCTGTTGTCCCAGTGAGATATATGCCTTGTTTGAAAATCTCCCTAATCCTGAGCCTACTGTCCACAACCTCACAGGCAGAAGTTGAGCTGACCACCACAAATAGGCTCCAACAGGAGCTCCTTCTGAGCTTTCAGTGTGAAGGAAATGCCTGGGTTGTTCCTAACCCTGCAGTTTCTGCCTGCAGAGGGCCTGAGGCAATAGGTGGGAAGGAGTCAGAGCCATTCCTCAGCTGATCTGTTTGAGCCTGACACCAGTTCACTCCTTCCAGCTTGGGAAGTTCAGTATTCCTGCACAGTTCTCTTTCTCTGAAATGTGTCAAGTTCTTTCTGGATCAGACACATTTTCACACAGTACTCTACAGTAGTTCTGTGTTCCCCATTGTTTTTTGTCCCACTAAGTGAAGAATTATATACAGGCAGGCTTCTAAATTTATTTTTTTTTCCAGATAATGCATTTCTTCTATCTCCATCTCCCCACTAAAGGTACAGAGTTTCAGAGCTTTCCTTAGATGAGTTCAAATCATCATGCTTTTTGAATTCACTTTTACTCCACGATTAGCAGAAGCTTATTTGTTCACTGGGTTTTCATTTCTTGCCTGGGTGTGCCTGTGTTTTCCCAAGCACAGTTATGCAACGTGGCAAAGGCAGATTAATGATGGACAAGGGCATGGTTTCTCTATGTTAAGCAACAGCTAACTGTATGTTATTTGTCAAGATTCCTGTTAAGACATGTAGCTCAGCTTTCATTTTGAACAGATATGGACACATTTGGTAGTGATAGCATAGGTTACTGTCAATCAACAATTTTAAATCACAAAATGTATTATTCAAACCCTCACTTCAATCAACATGTTTGATTTTTTTTACTCTTTTCACTGAAATTGAAGAGTCCAAATTCCCTACAAACTTGATTTTACTGTATTTCTAGTAATTTTAAGTGACAAAACTGCTAATAAAACTTCACATTTTTGCTACACTTAAGTGATCTGAGGCATTCTTCCTATTGTCAAAATTATTTTCTTCCAATTTTGGTTAATTTTAAATCTTATTTTTTAAAAAGTGGATTTAGAAAAAGTACACCACTCCCAAGGTTTTATCCTACTAAATGAATCTCTACATAAAGTCACTTAAAACACAGATTTCTCCTGAGGCTAATGAGAACTGAGGGTATTTTGAGTATTAGATGCACAATATAATTAATGAGAAAAGTAGTAGCTGTTATGATAAACAGCTGTTTTGGGTGAAGACCAAGAAATTTGCCTAGAAAATTTACCTGACTCTGGCACTTGAACCAGAGACTTTAAATCAGCTTTTCACCTTTGTGGTTTTTCTTTGGCTTTTGTTTTGGGAGTATATTTTAGAATGGAGTCTTCTAAGATTTCTCATAGTCCCTGCAATCTGGAAACCTAACATGGCTGATGAATGAGGATGATAGGTCAAAATTATATGACTGCAGCAACTGCAGATGCTCAAGCAACAGAGTAAATACATTGGCACAGACAATGTTTCTGCAGTGCAAGCCCCAACAGGAACGTGCCCTGACTCAGAGGAAAGTTGAGAGGAAAAACTCACTGCAAACTTTGGAGGACCGTGGAGTTCATCTTAGCAGATAAAAATTATTCATGGGCAAAGAGTCATGAATCCCTCTCAGCTTCACTGGCTGTGGAAGCCCCAGAAAGGGTCTGTCAGGTTCCCCCAAACTCTCCAAGCCAGGTGTCAGGGAAGAATAAATTGTGATCTCATACCACATGTAATTAATAAACTAAAGCATAAAAAAGCTCTGAAGAGAAACACTAGTGATACACAGACTTTCCAGCTGTGTAAGCTGCACTCCCTATGTTTTATGGGGAAAGAAGTGTTTTTGCTCCCCTGCAAGACTGGATTGACCACTCATGCCTACAAAATTAACGTGATGTGCAAAGACGAGGGGCTTCAGAAAGGTGAAAATTAGTAAAGGATCGACATTTTTTTCATGAAGCTCACAAGCTGGGTCCTAAAGACAAAAAACCTTTGTCTATTAAGGGCTCACTGAAATGCAGCTGCCAGGAGCCCACCACAGGGTTGCTGGCTAGAGGGAGACAATTACAACTGCTCGGTTGCTTTTGTACTTTGCTGGATCTTGGGTATTTCTTATCACTCCTCCTGTGTAGATACACTTTAAGGGAAACTTTACACTGTCAGAGATTGTTTGGAGGAGAAGAGAGGACAGCTGCCCTGGCTCATATATGTGCTTCTTCTTGATCAGTTCTTAAGTAGATGGCAGTTCCCAGAGGCCTTTATTTCCCTGTTTTTCTGTCCTGTGCTTGGCAATACAGACTCTATCTGATCTTCTTATACTGTCATCAGTGACAGCCTCATATTACATTGGAATGTGTTTTTACTGTCTGTTCAGGAATGGAAGGACAGTCTGACATGCTGTGTTTGAGCACATGGTCATATATTCATAGAGAAATAAAATATTATTGCTATACTTTCATGCTAATAAAGTTGTGTACTTAAGACTGAAAGTTTCAATATATCTTGTAGAAAAAAAAAATCAGAAATATAGTTTTCTCCTGAAATGAACAGAAGACCTTGCTGAGGTTATATGTGTTTTCATCCATGTGTGTGCATTTCATCTGTGCCTGCTTACTCCTTAATTCACACAGGCCAATAACTTGGACTGGAAGCTGAGCTGTAGCATTCAGGAATAACCCATATAAACAGGAAACCTTGGGGTTAAGGAAGAATAAACACAAAATGGGCATGCCTGAGCATACCTGGCACTCTCAAATGCCCAGACTGCACATCATGTAAGACCGCAGAAAATGTTTCCAGTCCTTTCACTTCACTCTCTATCATGAGCTTTCAGCATGAACCAGATCATAGGGCTTTTTTCTGCTACAAAGACAAGATTTTGGATTATAAATCTTACTGATTAAAAACACTCCATCCTACCAATACACAGCAAAAAAGCAAGAAGATGTAATTCTAGGATTATAAAGTATTTGCCTCAACTGTTCCATTTGAAATACTGACAGGATCAGACTGCAGGCTAATAGAGATGACACTGTTTTTTGTTGTAAGTGTATACCTTACAACATATAAAGGTAGATAAATAATAATTTTTAGAGCTTCCAAAGTTTATATTCATATATGAAAAAAACCCTTTCAATATCTAAACAGGTAAATCATTCAGACAGAGTAAAAACATAGTAAATATAATTCTTAATACAACAAAGTGCAAAATTCATAATTCTCTGAGGATTAAGATGTCTCAGAGACCTTCCCATTTGTTCTTGACTTTGGGCAGGGATTTCAGTCACAGCTGTAAAGCTGGCCAATTACTCCATCAAATCCAGGCTGCTGTCAAAGGAATTGCTTAGTGGAAAACCTGACAGAAGCACAATTCACACATCCTCCAGGTCTGCATCAGCGTAGCCAATACAAGCCACTGGAATTCCTAAAGTAATTCACAGGGATATGAGTTTGAAAAGGCTATGAAGAAAAGGAGAGATCTACAACACTGAGACTTCTGCAGCTGTGAAAAATGTAGCATCTGACACATGTATTGTTTTTAAATATAAGCCTATACCTGCTGAGAGAAGTAATGTGTTTCCATGTTTGACACCTCATGAAAATGTTTTATTATACTTCAAATTAAGACCAGGAAATTGTACATTTAGATGTTCCAAACAGGCACTGAAAACCTTTGGACTGTTAATTTTTTCAGCAGGAAATATGGGGAGTAGGAAACTCAGCTACTCATTTCATTGTGCTCTAATTCATGATACATCATTAAAGATTTTAAATCCACACTTTTCATCAAGTACTTTTCCTTATATTAATTATGTATTCACAACAGACTCAATTAGTACTCTTTATAAAATGTGGTTCCAGGCAGTTGGAAAGGCCCATTTGGTTAGGAAATTTGTCCTTATTATGGGAATTGTTGAGAGAAGGTCTACTTATATTAATTATTAATAGAGTTTTTAGAAAGAGTGTATATAGGGTTGTTGTGGAGGGTGACAAGGAAACCATAAATAAAATGAGACCTTTTCATTTTTTTTGCATGCACCATGTCTCTGAGGCTCCAGGTACACTATTTATCACAGAATAAATGTTTTGAATAAAATAAATTTGCATTCACTGTCAGAAGTATCACATTTTAAAAACTATCTATGTCAGATGTTCCTATATGGTTTTTTTCTCAATAGTTCTGTTAGTCTGTTAGGTTTGCAAAATGTTCACAGCACTAGAAACACAACGTTAATTAAATTTAATTGAAAGACTTGGTAATAATATTGTAGGATGAATTGTGAGAAATTCTAACTAACTGTGGATCAAAAGACCAACACAGACAGTAATTGAGTTAAACAACTGTTTCCAAAATTAAACTAACAAAAAAACATTTTTACTAATACTAGTATCCCTGAGCATGAGATTTTTTTTTCACCTTGTCATCCATTTTATAAGAATGACATTTATAAGCATGTGTGTCCATAGCTGTCAAGGTAGCTAGATATAGGTTATGCATGTATAAACATTTATATATTTATTCACATACACATAAAATCAATAATCTATAAATTGACAATGATATCTCTCTGTCATGCATTAGGATAGAGACAATCAGAAATTCACAGTTATGATTCATGTAGCGCCATCATAACCTGTTTCTTATGAAAGAGTGATGGTGCCTTGAGACTTCAAGCAGTGTGAAGACTCCAAGCCTCCTGATTTTTGAAAAACTGAATTTAGAATCCAACTTTGAATCTTTGAACAAAGGTGAAATGGAATCAGGTGATGTTTCCAAAACTGTGGTTAACCATTGAATAAGACAAAAACAAAAGAAAGAGAGATCTATAAATATCACTTCAGTGCAGGTGATAAAGAATGCTACTAACCCAAATGTACTGTGACAAGTATCCCCTTTTCCCCTTCCTAAATTCTTGTTTCCTAATGTGAGAGAGAGAAACTTACTTTATAGAGTAAAAGCAGATTTGATTCCAGTGGCTGTGGCTTGATTTAAGACAAGTTACGTTGTAAGATTGTCACTGCGGCTAGCAATATTGTAAAGAGAATGCCAAATTATATCAGAAGTGAAGGTTTATTAAATTAACAGTGCAACTTCAATACTTATTCTCAAAAAGCACTTTGTTTTCCATCCATACACAAAATGCAATTAACAGAAATCGGTACAATATCCCTCCAATTTAGAGAACAAATAATTATCCTAAATTCATAACACTTTGTTGGAGTTTAAAATGAATTTTAAACTATCTGATTCTTTTATAAAGTGAGAATATGCTGATTTGAGAGAACATTTCTTTCCAAAATATTGGCAAAATATATTCTGATCAGCACAAAGAGGACATTGAGATGATTTCTGACATTACTAGATGAGACACTCTTGATGCTGAACACAGCTTAATGGAACAAATCCCTTTACAGTAGTGCAGAATATCAATTGTTCATCTCATTTATTTCTTCCTATTGGGTATATGTGGAGTGGCATCCTAACTGAGTGTTAATGAGGAATTAATTAGAATTAAGTGCTTCAGTAGCAGTTGGTGATTATTAGCTTTTTTTAGGTTCGGGCAATTTAATTTTGAAACAGTTCCCTCACATTTCCGAAATGGGTATAAAACAAATAGAAAGGCTGTTCTCCCTTCTCCCCTCAAGCCTTGAATTTGCATTCCTTCACTCAGTGACATTTTTAGGGTGATTTTTAATGGCAGCATCAGAAACCTGCCTCTCTTGCCTGTCCAAGGCAAAGGCCTGTCCAGGTTTTCAGTAAGCGTTTTATACATAGCTTCCATCACCATGTTTCCTCTGTGCTGTGAAGAAGAAGCCATTTCTAGCAGAGCAGAGGTGTTCAGTGCCTGTGCTTGCTCAATTCTCAGCCTGTCTGCTTAGCTGTCAGGCCTTGCATCAGAGACATGGATATATAGGAAATCCAGTATTTCATAGGAGATGAAGTTTGAGAACAAACCGATTTCCCATAGGTCAGAAGACATCTGCCAGGTGATAATGACTTAAGGTCATGGTGGAACTAGGCTGGATGTGACCCAGAGACCACAGCTGGGACTTTTAGTATTCCTTCAGCCTGAAAAAGATTAGACTTTCTGTGAGAAGCATCTCTATGCATTTTCAGACGTCAGTGAGACTGGTGATTTTAATTCAGTCCTTATCAATCTGATATGAGAAAATAAGCAGAAACGCCTTCTTACAGAAGCAATTTCAGTATCTTCTGGCAAACATAAGAAAAATTAACAATACATAACTCAAAAACAGCAGCAGAAATTACAAAGAAGGAAATGTCTACAGTCTTTTAATTTTTTTTTTTTAAATGGCTAAAATTTCTTTTGGGAAGCTTAAAGTTGGATGCAAGGTCTGATATTTTTTCTTCCTTCAAGGTATTTTGTGGATATTATTTTTAAGGAAGAGGGAAGATGATGACCCTCTGACTTGAAATCAAGCTCAGGTAAAAGCAAATTGCAATGCTTTACCATCACCTTTGCAGTTCCTCAGTTTCCCTGTGAGGATGCTGTCTGAGGTTCCCATGGCCAGCCAGAGCTGCAGAAGTGTCTCACACAAGGTAGAGCTTGCACACTGCTCTGGGTGGTACTGTGGGGAAAACAGGGCCCTCTTTAGAAATGCTCCTAAATCTGCATGTGCAAATGGAAACTTACTTTAAAAAAACAGCATTTTTAAGTTAGCCAAGTCTGAAACTTAACCCTAAAATATAATTTGAATTTCACTAATTTCATATCATTAAGAGGTGAACAAATGTCTGCAACAATGTTTGAAATAATAACATGGGATATGCATGTACTCCCAGGCAACAGAGAATGAACATGTACTGGACACAAAGTGAAAGGAAGAGTGGCCAACATGGGCTCATGAAAGACGGGATGACAAACAGGATGAATAGAAGCAACAGGATTTAAATAACACACTATCCATTTTGTGAGTTATTCACCTTAATCAGGTACTGCACTCTAATACAAAATTAGCATGGCCTTCAGAATGTTAAAATCTGGCCAATTAACAAGCCCAGCTTTGAGCTGAACTTGACAATCTCCAGAGCTCCTTTACAACCTCAGCTATTCTTCGTGATTCTGTCATGAAAGGGAAAATGTAATCTTTATCTTGGACACTACTGTGACTAACTAGAGTGGAACTGTGTCTACTCATGCTGAAGTATTGAAGACAGAGATAAAAATCCAGCAAGGTTCTTCTAAAAGTATCTCCTTCTTTAATTTAACTTAGGCATTGCTGCCTGTACTGCTGCAACATGCTATTCAAGCTTAACAAAGAAGACCCAGCAATGTCATGTTATATCCACAGAGAGTTCAAGATTACTGCTAACAATATAATTTCTCCTTTTTAAGTTCTACCTCAAATTTTTGTTCCTCTTAGTGAACCAGAATGTTTATGAATCATCGGAAAAATTACTGTTGAAAAGTCTGTAACAGTTTCATACACACACATGGTATACATTTATTTGTTCATTTCCATATATAAGGTCTTTACTGATAGATTACAACTAGAAAATATCTAGTTCTGGCTAATCATTTTGCTAAAACAGAAAAGATGCCTTTATGTGTAGAAAAGATCCTGCAGCTCAGAATGGCTCAGCTTCAGGAGTGCCATTTTTGTAAGGTTTGCCTTCACTAATCAAATGAACAGTGATGTTATAAGTGAATTAGGGGATTTTTAAAAAATTCTTAACACAAACATGAATTTAACTCAGATAATTCCATAGCAAATTTAATTAACAGAGGAATTAAAAAAAATATAAAAAAAAAAAGAGAATGGAAAAGTAAAAAGCAGTCTGGAAAGATGGTGGTCAATTGTGTTGAATTGTGTCAGAAATGGAGAATTAACTGTTTTAAATAATGGACAATGTCAATTTGAGGCCAACAAGCAATTTTATTAGCAGCCAAAATCAAAAATTATGAGCTTTTTATGGACAGAACGTCAAAGCAAAATTCATCTGAAGGCAGAGAATGAAGAAACTCTTGCTGAAAGCCTGTTGAAAGAGTAATGGCTTGTCATGATCTTGTGGGAATACGTTCCTGTGGCAAGGACATCACTGAGGAAGAAAGGACAAGTTCCATAGGTGCCTGAAATACCTTTTAACTGCTCCTGATGCATGGCTGAATCAATGTCACGTAGAGTTAAAGCCATGAAGGAAGAGAGATCATCCCTTTCTGAAGACCAACATAAGCAAGGGTTTGGTTTTTGAGATCTGAAGTATAAGGCACAGCTATGAAACATTGTCCAGAGCACATGAACTGGGTAATATATATTTTTTACTATAGGACAGGATCTCACGTTGAGGTATTAAAAATAAAAATGATTTATGTGTGAAAGGAAGCACAGCACCATGGGGTCAGGCTCAGACTCTACCAATATCCTGTCACTGACAGCAGCCAGAAGCTGATGCTTAGTAAAAAATTGTAAGAATAGAGTGAGCACACTGTAATGCTTTCCTGTAATAACCTCTCACCTTCCAGAGTTCTGGACTACAGCCACCTAAACTGCAGCTCTATGGTTATAGCAGCATGAAATATTAAGAAACACACATAACACTGATGTATACATTTATATATTCATATGTGCCTATACATAAGTACATGAAAAATTGTATATACATGTAGATACAAATATATGCATATACAGGCAGCTTTACATTATTATCTGTACACATAAATGTATGATATAGATCCATTTAACATTTTTTCCTGTTTTTTCCACAAATCTGATGTTACTTTATTAAATATCAGGAATGTTCTGTTGTGCAAAAGACATTTCATGTAGTGGATCATCAGTACAATTTAATTCAAAAGAATAGCTTGGTTTTGCTTTACTGCCTTCTTATGTGTTCATGAGAACATCTTCGACTTAGGACTGTTATAACATTATCAATTTGCAGTAAGCTTTTTGTTGAGGGGATTTCACAGCTGGTTAAAGCCCAGTGAGTGAGCTGTAAGTATGACCAAGACTTAGATCTTCTTGTCTTCAGTAGTTTATGAATTTGGGGACTTTGCATTAATTTTATATTTTCTTTTCATGGGAGCAAAAAAAACCCTAAACCAATTTTTAAAGTTTTTGATTTTATTTCTCTGGAAAACAAAACCAAATGTGTTAAATTTGTGAATTAGATGTTTATCAAAATGAACTTTCTAGTTTATAAATAATGAATCATGCAGTCATAAAACATCTCCATGCCAAATATTCATAGCTACAAGGGTCAGTGTTGGCTGTGCATGTGGGTATATGTGTAGGAGTGCATACAAAAGCAGTGCTTTATAAAGCTACAAAACTGGAGCATGCATAAAATTCACAATACCAGTGGCTATACAATTAGAAAAACAGAATTTTCACTGAAATCTATTCTTTAATCTTATAACCCCCATGTCAACAATACTAAGCATTTCACATTTAAGAGAACACAGTCTGACATGTTAAAATCAGTACATAGTGTGCTTGACAAATTGCTATTCAAAATCAACTATATGTGCCTTTTTTTCTAAATGTTTTCTATTGATTTATCAATAGACTTTCCATGGCTCAATATCTGATACACAACAATCTATGAAGATAGGTTCAGCAAGATTTTCAGCAAGATTTTTCAGCAACACTTGGAAAATGATGGGTGGAAAATAAAGTTTTTCATTTGTAATAAAAGGTATTTTTCCTCATACAACTGGTGCCGAAGGGATGGCAAATGGTGGCATCAGTACCAGAGCAGATGCCAGGCTTTCTCAGCACATCTCAGCAGAAGAAAATTCAGGATCTTTATGAGCTCCATAGGTCCATGAGACTTCACTGGCAATGCTTTGCTCTTGGGATAGACTTTAATAATATTTGAAGATAAATGAAGCAAATATATAAACAAAATTTTGTGCCTGCTTACCTAACCTCATAAGAGGGCTTCTGAGCTTATTTTTAGTAAAGTCAGCAAGTGGGTGATTCTTTTAAAAATTCTTTTCAGAGTGGGATGGTTTTCTGACACCAGAACAGTAGTTGTCCAAACACACTCCAAGAATTTGACACTTGTTGCATTTCACTTCAAAGGTCCTAGTGCTGAACTCAGCACAGACGATGGATGGTCTGTAAGAAAAGTAGAATAAGGGGGAGGATAGGTGAGAAAAAAGTTAAAGGGAATATTTTTTTAGGGATTTTAAAATTTTGAGAAATTTCAGTTCATGCCATGGACTCTTTTTGTAGAAAAACTGCACAGCTCAATAAACAACTGTCTACTCAAACTATCGCTTGCAAGAACATGCTGCTTTTTTTAACTGCAGCACAGATTGTGTGGGGGAAAACTCCTACAGATTAAAGAAATAAAAGAAAGGTGGAGCATAACTTCATACTCTGACACTGTTGACACCTGTAATGTCCATTCTGCTGTAATTCCACTACAAGACATTTAACTAATTTCAAAGAAGAGATTAATTTGGTTTTAGTGCACTTCCATTTTCTGTTTTAACTTACAATTGTGGCTTTGTTTTTGTCAGCTGCAGATGATTAGGGCCTTTTTTCCTAAGCATGTGAACGACCAAAGAAGTTGAGATGTCCCAAGGAATTCAAAATGAATGAAAACTGATTTGTATTACAGAAAGTATATAGCTGGTATCCACAAAACAGACACAAAAATTTTTCTTTGACATTAGGAGATCAGTTCTAATTATTTTTTGGGTTTAGTGTATTTTTTGTTTTTTGTTTACTTCACTCTGATAAAAATTCTATTAATTTGAATATAAACATGTGCACAGACACACTGGACTGGAATTTCCAAAAGTGCATGAACAACTTGGGAGTACATAACTTTCAATTTTGCTCATATAAATGGTGCTCAGTATGGTGGTTTCTTAAACCTTACTTTATATTTTCTTCCCTCTTAGAGTATTGGTCCAGCCTTGTACTACCTCTCTAAACATCTGCTTTTAATCACGTCTCTTCCATCTGATTAATACCACTTACAGTACATAGCATATATTCCTTATCTCAGTGTATTTAATATCTATGAATGAATTTGTTTCAGCACTGCTGTATGCCAAAGATGAGCTCACAGACATACCAGTTTTAAAGGAGTGCTTCCTCAGCATTTTCACAGTGTCATAAACAGTGGGTGGAAGGCAGGTTTCCAGAAGATTCGCCACATCTGAGAGTAATTTTCTATAGCACTGAGCCAGGAAAGTTTAATTCATAAAGAAAATCTGCTCTATAGAGTAATCACTCCCAGGGACTGAATCTGCAGTTAGTATAAACCATTTAAAGCTGTGTTGGTTGGGTTTTGGTAGTTGTTGTTGTTGTTTGGTTTTATGTTTGTTTGTTTTTTTTGTGATAGGGGAATAATGACAACAGTGCACACACATGGATGTAAAAAGCTGAATAGTTCATCCTCTTTTCTCTGACACATACCCTGCTTGTTCAGGTATACCAGACTTTCTAAAACTCAGATTATAACCTCTCTTCTATGTTTTAATGCTTTCTTTCTAACTTTCCTTACAGAATTCATCCAATTCCCCAGTGTTCTTTCCAGATAATAAAACTTCCCCCATGGCCTTTCTTTCTTTCCTCTCCTGACCCAGGCAGCCACTCGAGGCCCATCCATAACCTCAACTGAATTTCAGTCTGTTAGCTCCCTTAACTCCCAGGTGCAAAATATGAGGAATTGAATACTGCCTATTTTCCATTACATCCCCATGAGCTGGGGCAGAGTCAAAACAGCATTGCCAGCAAGGCTACAGCAAGCACAGAGGAGTTGTAAATATCAAGAGACATCTTCATGTACATTGTTTGGACCATTTATTGTCATCAGATATTTTTGATTTTTGACTACATTTCATAATCCTGCTCATTATTTATCAAACTCCATTTTGTTTATTAATAAGTGTTTCTAATTGCAAACAAACGTGGTGTCTCCTGAACGCTGAACAAATTGTGAGTCACAGTTGTGAAATCCACTTGAAATCCAGGCAATAATGCAGCCTACCTGCTGCAGTGTAGTGCTAAGCATTGTAGACACCTTCCTTAAATGAGTGGCTTTTTGGGCAAAACTTGGCCTGTGCTGGGGGCCATTCCTTGAGTAATTAGTTAAGCTGTCAGCCATGCCATTCCCAGACAGGAGAGCGAGCCCAGACCTCAGCTGCACACTCAGTTTGCTTAGGGATCCAATTTCAAGGAAAGGCCTGGTACAGACAGTGGCACTCTGGCACAGACACTTCGTGTGCTGCACTAAATGATGTGCATTTGATTTTCTACAATTGAAGTCTATGGCTTGGGCAAATGGGTCTATTTTTAATTACTGTTATTGAATCTGGAATTCGAGGCAAAAATCTAAGAGTCAAAAAATACCATTTTCAAACATCCCAAATACAGAGAGGAACTTAATATTTCCTATTGTTTCCATTACTTTCCACAAGAAGTAGTGGATATAAAGATATTTCTGATATAAAGGAGAAGGAACACAAAATGAGGTGTTCTTTCTTTCAGCATTTTCTTTCTCCATCAGTTAAGAATATGATAGACTGGAACATCAAACCCAACTCACCTTCAAGACAGGCACCTGGAGTTTTGTAAGACTGCATGCCAGTCAGATGTCTGAATTACCTGGGCTGAATTCTACCCAAAATCTAATCTGCTTTTGAGTGCAGTAGATTTTAATATAAATTGGTTTCTATTACCTGTAGTATTTCCTTTCACTTCTTTCCTCCTTGAAAATGTGTTTATCTGTGGTTGTTTCCATTTGCTGTGACAATTAACAGTATTTTAACATGTATTTGAAGTATTTCTCCTTAATAGTCTTGAATGATGAAGCTAACAGTGCTATTAAGTGCTGAATTTTTTTTTTAAATTTTATTAATGTTCACTAGGTTAGATAATCTCTCCTGCCTAAAACTGCTCTGGAACAGATACCTGATGAATTTCAAACAATAAAAAGGCCAGCACTTTAGCTAAATTCCTGATCTATCTCATGTTTAAAATTCATGAGTTTGCTTTGCACATTTGCCAGCTTCTTGATTTAAGATTGTGAGAAGAAAAGAAGCAAGATTAAAAACTCCATGTTAATATGTAGTGAGACTAAAGATAGATGAGAATGAAAATTAAAGTACTGAAGATTGTATTTTCTACTGATTTCTGTATTTTTGTAATCAAAATTCTATGTGAGAAGCAAAAAAAGTAATTTTTTTTCATTCTGAATTATATACTGTTAGGAATACTTTCATCCAAATATACTTAAGAAGCTCCCATATTTAATTGCACTTTACTCTTTAGACCACCATTAGCCAAGCAATGATATAAGTTTAACTGGATGCAAAGGTACTGTTGTCCATATCCTTTGTTTTAATGATGATTGCTCCATCTCAGTAAGCATCAGTCCATATCAAAGGGTTATGTCTGATACATCAAATTACTAAATGCAGTTCTAAAACTCAAAAATTTAAATAATTAATTGATTTTTATGAATTAAAATTAATTAGTATTAAAAAGAAGTTGAATTTCCAGACTGCTAAATGTTGGACTCCATTTCACTTGCTGGTAATTTTGCCAAGCTTGAATCACTTGGACTAAAATTACCCAGAGGTGTTCATGCAGCCAGTTTTGTTTTGCTTGGTT
Organism: Notiomystis cincta; assembly: GCA_013398075.1. NCBI lineage: Eukaryota > Metazoa > Chordata > Aves > Passeriformes > Notiomystidae > Notiomystis > Notiomystis cincta. Next base: position 147,470 of record VZRX01006114.1, read on the forward strand.
TTTTCACTAGAAAAAGGGAATGCTTTTATTTTTTAAACCAGAGCATTTTGCTCAGGATTGGTGCCCATGAAGCAATGGCAGTGCTATCTTAATTTGTCTTCCTGGTGACTAGACTTTTTTGATAGAGTTACATAATTACACACTAGTTTTTTTCCGCTGAGCACTGCAGCAGGGTAGAGTAAGGAGGCACCTCAGGGAATAGCCCAGGACTGTGCATTTACAAAAAGCCCTCCTTGTCATTGTCACAGACCCTCTGGAGTCGTGTGCTGCAGAAGGTGTCAGGTGAGCAGTGAGTGAGGCAGGAGGCCATGAGGGTGAGAAGGTCTTGGAGGAAAGCAGCAAAATGATGCAGCAGGCTTGAAATACCCTACTTCTGAGAGCTCAATAGTTAATTTAGAATGTTGTATAAGCACAACTATGCTGCTTTTTGTATCCAAATTGTTCATTCCTGCCCCAGATATCTCTCAAATATCTGCAACATACCATGTAGACACACATAATTGTATGATCCTTATTTTCTAACTTCCTCTATTGAGGCTCTAGGGTCTGATTTGCAGAAGTTGTGTACACTCACAGCTGCCATGACTGTCTGTGGGATGCTGCTTTGAACATCTGAACTGCTGTGTAATTCTTAGTACTTCAAAAAATCAGGTTCTGTGTGTCTTTGATTGAATGAGAAAATTAGTGGGCACTTAGGACGTTTGTATCTGTGTGCCTGGGTTCTCAATCTGTAAAATGGGGATGATAATTTCATCAGATGGTTGTGGAAGTAGTCATTAGTCTAAGAAGAGCACTCAGATACTACACTGATGAGTACCAGAAAAAAAGCCACAGGAAATGAATAACTCTGTATTCATAGCAGGGTTTAAATAACATGCAGTAAGTAATCTGTTGAACCACTCATTGGGCATAAACGAGAAAACAGCAATTGAAGAGCTGCTCATTACGTGGACAGTTGCCATTCTCTGCCCTGACAGCAACAGTAAAGAAAAAGGCTCTATGTGAACCTGTAATTAAAGACTGCATCAAAATCAGAATGCTAAAAAGACATCTCAATATTTTTTCTTTAGAATCTATAAAACTGATATTTATGGACTTCTGAGTGCTTCACTCTGTTCTCTTCCTCTCTTTGTTTCTTTTCCTAGGTTAAAAATTGGGGCTACAAGAACTACTATGACATTTTGGCTGAATTTTATATCTCCCTCAGCAGCAGGAAAAAAACATTTGAAATTGCTTATGTAATGTTTACCTGATCTCCTGACTGCTTTATTTAACTTGGAAGAGTCATATGACCAAAGTGTGGACAAAATATCTTTCTAATTCACCTAGTCCTATGCCTATTTTTTCATAATCCATTTAACATGAGAGATGTATTTAATTTCCTGTGATCCTAATTTTGCTTGTGCAATCCAGTGTAGGGTCCCTATCCATCTTTTTCCTGAGAGTAAAACAGAATTTGAGGAAAACAGCTCTGTGTACTCAATATACAGTATGGATATCTCAGTGAATATGCCTATGGATACCAAATAAAATTCTGATTTTCACTCTGAAGTTTATTTAAGTGCTGTTGATATAACATTTGGGAATATAGTCAACAAATTGCTATAGAAACATTTTGTTGTTATAGTTACAACAGTTATAGGCTGCAGAACTATTTTCACTGAAATGTGTGACCATAAACTACTCTTTTGACAGTGACATTCCACTGCAAATGTGTTATACCCTGGTCAATGGGAATAGAAGGGATTGCCTTACAAATCACTGACAGGGTCCTCTTAAAATACAGCAATGCTTTTTTTCTGATTTTTTGTCATTTTATTTCATTTCATCACCTGTGATAGAATAAAATGATAACTTTCACATCAATTCATTCCCAACAGACAGCTTATCTAAATTCAGCATATTTAAATACAGTAAACAATGCAAATAAGCAAAGCTTTTCCCTCAAACTTCCCAGAATTAGCAAAAAAATGTTCATGATCTCATACAGTTTCTTTCCAGCTCTGAATGAACTGAAATGTGGGTGATATCACATATCCAGAATAGGATTAATTCTACTGCAGTTTAGAAATCTGCTGTGCATACTTTGACTTTCTGACACCCAACTTCATCTGCCTTCATAGTCAAAGAAAACATTTTAGAACTTGATCTATTTAGCACATTAGTAAGTCTATTTCCAGATAAGATGCACAACATAGAGAAATTCTCATTTTTTGATTCACTATGAGAAACTCGGGGAATCTGGATAGAAAAAATGTGCTTTTGCTGATAGTGTTCTGTTAAATCCATAGTTGTTGTATTAGTAAATTAAACTAGTGATCTGCATGAGCACTGACCACATCTGGACAGCTAAATGATTTGAACAGTCCCTACCATGAGTAGGGTTGGGGCCAGTTGACATTACACAGTTTGTCCTTTGGTACAAAGGAGGAGTCAGCATGGGGCCAGGCCAAAGGGTGAGACAGCAAATCCAAGATTATTTTATTTACAAGTGTGGATGTGATTTACATCTACACTGTATCCCAGTATGCATTCCAGTGAGTGAAAGGCATCCATCCTGCTCTTCAACAGGAGTTTATTAGCTGGAGGTAAGTGCAAACATGGCAATAACAAGCGCACAGTACAAAGTCTCTGGATTTATAAATAAATTTTAGTATTTCACTTCTAGTAACAGTCATGCTATCTTCCTCTTCTTAGGTAGAATTTGAGTCTTTAAACATATTTTAATGAGCCCTGCTCTTGCAAGTAAATGTTTATTGTTAGGTGTACCAAGTAAAATATCTTGGAGGCCAGTATGTCACCTATTGTATTCATAAGACTGTTATATGGCTTCCTGTGGCAGATATTACTCAGACAGGTATGAGTCCTAATGTTGCTTTCTTTTATTTCTCTCTCTGTGATAATCTGAGATTAGCAGTAAAGGCACCAGGAAAGTAAATCTCCTTCTAATGTGATTAAGCTTCAAGTAAGTGGAGATATAACTGGGGAGTATGTTTGATATGTTTCATCTATCAAAACAAAAAGAGATCAAAGTAAAGAAAAAGAGTGAGGTGTGTGCTAGAATTTTTAATATTTCATCTATTTGAACAGTAGCTTCCTAAGTCTCATCTTGTATATTCTGTGAATACCAGTAGGATCCAGACAATACTTATCGTGGTGTTTCGGATATTTCAGACTCTGAAATATGCATACTAAATTTAGAGCAGGCAGGTAGGTAAAACCCAGTAACTATATGTACTTCCTCATGTATGGTCATACATACTGACATGTCTGATCCATGGGAAAAGATGAAAAGAAGGTAGAGGGTTTTAAGTGAGACAAAGCCAAACAGCCAGTCGGGGGCCAAGTTTTTGAGTGAAAGGGTAAGAAGCAAGTAGAAAGTGGATTAAAAGAGTGATGATAGTAGAGACAGGGAAATGTGCTGTAATTCTGACTTCTGCAGCTACTAAGATTAGAATGCCAAAGTGAGAACAGTAAGCAGTTTCCATTCAATTCTTCATATTCTTCTTTTCTAGCTGGATGACTATTATTTATCATCTATTTGCAGTTTCATATTCCTTTCCCTTTCTGCCTGTCATATCCCCAACCCTTCCTTTTTTTAACCTCTTTACCTTGCATCTTCACATTTTATCATATGGTCGTCTTCCTTCTGTATAATTCTTCTTTTTTTAATTTCTTGTAAACTGCTCTCTCAGTTCTCTTGGTGCTTGTCAGTTTGGTCTACATTATGGATATGACTCTAATTCTGAGGGGACTTATGCTGAAAATAGAAAGAACAATTCATCGGGAAGCTTTGGCTATTCATTTCCAAAGAAACTTTTGGAGCCAGTCTTCCTGTGTCATTAACTTGAACATTAACTCTGCTGATGTGGGTTTCTCTGGAGGAATCAGAATGGAATTGTTTCTGGAAGCCTGAAGTGTGATGAGGACTGATCCAATACATTGCGACCTTGTTTTAAATATCTCCAAGGGCAGATGTTCTTTTTTTCTGGCAGACTATAACAATATTTGATGACTTTAACATGGCAAGACTGAGAGCAGATTTTGAAAATTAAGACCAAGTGAGTAATTTAGTGTGTTTTAAGTAGGGGTGCAAATCATTTTGCCAACAGACTGACAATACTCATAACGAATTAGGTCTTTCACTAAGAAAATTGTCCAAAACAGGGAGACACAGAAACATATGTGTTAATAAGTATTGTTCCATTAGAAGCAGCATTTGCTTGCACTTATAACTTATTATTGTGAGTTAATTGATCCATAAGTTTCCTTGTGACACAAAAATTAACTCTCTACAAGAAATTATATAGTTTGGTCCTCAATCTTAGATTAAAAAAAAAAAACAGAAAACAAAATTGAAAGAACCTCCAGAAAATTAAATTAGAAATTAGAAATAAACAGAAAAAATGGTCAAAATGCCACTTGATTTGTAGAACTATTAAGAATAAAACAGTCAAATTAAATTCTATTAAATACCTTCAGTATCTTATACTAAGCACTTAAAAGCTAAGGTCTGAGAAAGCAAAGGTCATTTCTATAATTTTAACGGCAAAAAGCTTTCAGTTAACCCACATCTTGGAAGTACTGACTACATAAATCTTTTAAAGTTAGAACATTTGTGAAATATATTAAATCAATACAATTTATTCAGGGAAAAAACCCTTAAATGTACAATCTTACAAAGGTGAAACATGTTCATGTCACTATTATTCTGTGATAACTCAGTTCTTAATGCATTCAACTGTGAACTGCCTACTGAATAGAAACAATGGCTCATAATGGCAAAATCCATTTTCAGATCAAGTAAAGAAAAGACAATTTACATGTCACCTCTACTCCACTGCCTGGCATTGTCATTAAAGAAACCCTCTCAATCAATACTGCTCATTTGCGAATTAAGTATGTGAGTATATAAAAGGCATTAACATTTGTCAAACTCTAGCCCTTTCAGTACATTTGGGGGTCTCACATTGTTCTCAGGTATTCAAAAACCTTGTGAAAGCTTTCTTATTAAAAGCCTTTCTCTGCTTTCTCAAACTTACAGTTCCAAGACATAGGAGTAGAAAGGTCTCGGATACTACAGAAAGCTTTACTTCATCAACTGAATCTAGTAAAAAATTAATTACAGATCCAACATATTTGTTGAGTGGCTCATACCCCAAATTCTCAGCAGCCAGGCTGTGCTCTGCAGGTATGGGAAGGCTGATCTTAGTGGTGTTGAGGTGAAGCCCAGAGCGAGTCTTAGGGCCTGTTGGACTCCTGGACACATTAACCAAAACCTACAAGGAGAATTTATTTGAAATATGTGCTATTTGCAAGGCTGATAATTCAGCAGTTTGAAATGTCATAAAAATTATGTATGAGGGACTGCTGTAAATCCAAGGCTTTCAATGGGAATGAAACAATCAGTCCTTCTAATTGCATGAGTGCAGAGACTGCAATTGTGATTTTACGCTGTTCTCCCTCTGTAAAACCTTTCCAGGATGCATTAATGTGAGGGTAGGTCTGCAGTATTGCTCGTGTATTTAACTAAACTTATCCATTATCATTGTTTGGACAAGCAAGAAAAGTACTGTACCCCAGCTATAAACACCCTTGAAAGGAGGTTTTTTGTTTATTTGTTTGTTTGTTTTGTGATGTGGGTTTGGTTTGCTTTTTCTTCTTCCCCCAACCAACTGACTACATACAGGACTAAATTTTTACGTATTCTTTTTCTGAGTGCAAGACTAATACTTATTGAATAAGTGCTACCAAACTCTCCTAAAATCAAAAATATAGGATGGTTGCATTCAATCTGTGTGTTTACTAGTTATTAAATCAGCTGAAATATGCCCCTCACCCCAGCTAAAATTTGAATTACTCTAAGGACTTGTTTGGAAAACTGGCTTAGGCCAAAAAAAAAGTCAAGAAACATGCAAATATTTTAACTGTAGATGATGGAATTGCAGTGACTGACCTGGACTTCAGTAGCATAAACCCCGGGCTGCAGAGTGGGAAAGGATGCAAAGGAAGAACCATTCCCGACGCAACTCTGACGTCAGTGAGTTAAAATACATAGGTTACAAGATGAAGTACACTAGCAATATTTTTAGTAATGAAGAATAATCTTAGACCGACTTCCTGAGTCAGCAAACCCTAACAAAGTTCAACAATATCTAATATGTGGAAACACAATTTAGAAAAATCAAATCTGTATGTTACAATAGGAACATTTTATAATGCTGAGGTGTACTGAGAAAGTTTGAGTTTTGCTTTTTTTTTTCTCTAAAGAAATTACATCATTCAGGCAGTAGCTAAAATTTTTTCCTCTGGTTTCAAAGAAGTGTACAATAATCCCAGGGATTCCTTCTTTTATGGCCAATAAAAATTTTCTTGAAGAAATATACTAAAAATAGGGCATAATATAAAATTTATTTCTAACTTTATTTAATTCACTTTTAAATTATTCTGGAATTTAGTAGGAAAAAAAATAAAGCAATCCTAAATACTTCTGCTTGCACATCTGCAAAACCCACTAGGGATAATATTAGATAAAAAATACACAATAATCCAAGATATCTTATTCCCAGGAGAGGAGTATACTCGTCTGCAACACTTGAGTATTTCATAAGAAGAGGCCAGTCACTCTTAGAAATTCTATATTTCAAAAAGAGTGAGTTGTGACATTAGATATCTTCTGCCAGAAAGGAAGCTCAGCTATGGTCTTCCTTATGTAACTATCATAAACACTTCACTCATGGACTCTGTGTGCCATGGGAATGTTTTGTGCTGTTTGCAGAATGTCTCTTTCATCATGTGCTTTTTGGAGAGCCTGGATGTTTGGCTGTATCCATTGATCCACCCTAGAGGCTAATTTTAGATATCATGAAATCTAAATTGGAAACACCTAGGGAGCCTGTTTGGGTCTTCTTTCTATTCTCTGAAATAAATATTTAAATCTTCCCAACATCTCTATAAGAATAAAAAGAATTTAAACACAGCTTAATTCCAATATATAAATACTATTATAATTTTAACTCAGACATTATTTTCTGTGCTCCTCAAGCCCCTACAATTTGGCTTTGAATTATTCCTTTAATAAGGATATTTTTCAAAGCAGTTTATCATATTTATTCTGTATGAAAATGCAAGCTAATATACTGATTGAAAAAAGTTCTACTTCCCTTCTCATGTGATCTTCACTGATGACTACAAAGGCCTATAATTTCCTACATTTTTCATTTGCCAGCTCAGTTCTGATTGTGTGAAATCTTTCACTTTTTGTCTCCTCAGTCACACAGAGTGATGTCTTCCTGGTAATCCCACAAAGCCTTGACTCCTTTGTTACTGGAAAATGTAATTGGCCAGCACTGTTTTTCATCTTTGTTGATGACACAAAGAGATCAAGGGCACCCTCAGCAAGTTTGCTGATGACACCAAGCTGTGTGGTGCAGTCAGCATACTGGAGGGAAGAGATGTCACCCAGAGGGACCTGGAAAGGCTTGAGAAATGAGCCTGTGAGCGGCTAATGAAGTTCAACAAAGCCAGGTGCAAGGTCCTGAACCTGCCTTGGGGCAATCCCAAGCACAAGTGCAGTCTGAGCTAAGAATGGATTGAGAGCAGTCCTGAGGAAAAGGTGTTGAGTCTGTTGGTGGATGAGGAGTTCATAACCAGGCAATGAGTTCTTGCAGACTAGAATGCCAACCTTACCCTTGGCTGCATCCAAAGCCATGTGGTCAGCAGGGCAAGGAGGTGACTCTCACCTCCTCTTTGGCTCTTGTGAGACTCCACCTGGACTGCTGCATCCAGCTCTGGGGCCTCCAAAATAGGAAGGACATGTACCTGTTGGAACAGGTGGAGGAGAAGGTTAGAGCACCTCTCCTAGGAAGACAGGCTGAGAGAGTTGGGGCTGTTCAGTTCGAAGAAGAGAAGATTCTGGGATAACCTTAGAGCAGACTTCAGTAACAAAGAATGCTATGGGAGAACTGGAGAGGAACTTTTTACAAGGGATCACAGTGGCAGAACAAGAGGGAATATCTTTAAACTAAAAAGGGATAGGCTTGATTAGATATTAGGAAGACATGCTTGACTGTGAGGGTGGTGAGTCACTGGAATATATCACCCAGAGAGATGGTGGATGTCCCATCCCTGGAAGTGTTCAAGGCCAGGTTGGATGGGACTTTGAGCAGCCTGGTGTCTTAGGAGGTGTCTCTGCCAATGGAAGAGGGATTGCAATTAAATAATCTTTAAGGTCTCTTCCAACACAAGCCATTCCATGATTCTTGTCTTCATGTTATGTGCTCAAGTCCCCTGAAAATCTTAAAGGACCTCCACAGGACTCACTTCTATATTTTTTTCTTTATTGTATTGGAGTATAACAGGACACAATATCCAAATTTCATCCCATAAGTGTGAATAGAAGGGAAGAATGAACCTCAACCTGCTGGCTTCACCTCTGCTAACACAATCCTCTGTGTAGTTTGTCTTTCTGAAAGGGAACACTTGATTCTAGTTCATCCTCTTTGGCAAGACTCCCAGTTCCTTTGCTGCAAAACTGAACCACCTTTCTGATCAGTTCTCTTCCATGGTTTTATTTCATCACGGGTGCAGCACTCTGCATTTGCCTTTGCTGAGATCATGAAGTGACTGACAGTCAGTTTTTGCCATGTGCAACCAATCTGTCTGAACAGCATTTTGCCTGCCAGTGTATCGATCACTTTCCACATCAATTTTGTGTCCTCTGCAAACTGGGTCATGCATGAAGTTATTAAAGTGTTATCACTGGATACTGCCCTTAGGGAGTCCTATTAGTAATCAGTTGCAAGTTAGACTTTTTCCTGATGACCATGACACTTTGAGCCCTGTGTTCAATCAGTGTTTGACCCAACTCACAGGACACCCATGCAGTCCAACTCTCTTTAGTTTGTGTACAAGGACACTGGTCAGAAATATGCTCATGGGTGCTGTGACTGTGTCCAAAGCATTGTCTCAGTCAATGCTAACAATGAAGGCAAGAGTCTGCTTTGCACCATGTTGTTTCTCTTGGTGCATGAGAAACAATTGTTAGCTTATACATTTTATCTATTACAAAATGTCTGAAATCCTCTGAGAACCTTTTTTTTAAATATAATTTAACTGAGATCAGCTGATACAATTTCTGGGGAGGCACAAAGGCATATACAACCATATGAAGGTCCAAAAGTCACTGAAATAGTAAGAAAGGTATTCAAGTTGCCAATCAAATGGCCCTGGGGCGAATTATTCTCTGAAGCACACCTAAGTTTCATCTCAGGAAGCACTAGCTGGTTCACTCCATAAGAGACTCCAGGACAATTAAGTGAATGGGTTTCTGAGATGGAGCCAGGGGACTAAGTTCTTTGATGGTGTAAATGTACTTTTAGCTTAAAACCTGGAGTCCTTATCTGTCAGAGGAGGGCAGAGTGGAAAGCACAAGGATGTCTAGTGCAGCTCTCTATGTGTTTCAATCTAAAAAGAAGTCTTAGAATAGGCATTTTCAGAAATGCTGCATGTCCACTGGCACAGGGTGCTGTCAGAACCAAAGTTCTTTACAGCTAAACAGGAAAGGTTTCAAACTTTTTACTGTATAACATGGAAATAGCTGGAAAACACTGATCCAAAGAAAGAGAAACTCAGAAACATTAGAATCTGACGTCAGAGTTTATAACATTTACATCAAGGAACTTTTTAAAGACTGTAATTCTTAATAGTTTGATCAAAAATAATTCTGAAAAAATTATAAACATGAACAAGATGCACGAAAACTGCAGAGTAGAACAGGTGGCAAATCAAGTGTGAAATTGGCAAATTTTTGAGTTCCATGGGAAGTCTAGGTCTTTGTTGTTAGACACTGTGTGACTAGAACTGAATTGCTGAGGTTATGCTATCTAAACAATGGTAATTTATTATGTTGGAGTAACAGGATCTTTAAGCCAGATTTGAAAAATGTGCAAAATTATGATTTAATTTAACCAAGCTAGACAAGGCATAACCAGCAAATGACTTAGACCTTTGTAATGGGAATTTTACTAGGAGTGAGGATGAAATGAAATGTCTCATTTCCTAAGTAACTCATGGATTTCTTTCCTGCCATGCCGGCACACAACAAAGGGGACTGGGACAGAATATTGCAAGGACAGTCAGAAAGATGAATTTATTCCTTTTACTTATGTTTACTCTGTTCTGTTGTGACAATATTAACTTATAAGCAGCAAGACTAGATGATATCATATGTGAATGGAAAGTTTTGAATTAAAAAGTAGTTGCTATTAACATATATCAACAGTGAACAAGGAGATCTCTATAATTTGTGGTAAATTTATTATACTTACATTGTATTTTGTGCAGACACATTTCCAGCTGAGGAAAGACTCATACCTGAATTATTGGAAAACAAAAAAATAACGGAATGAAAAAAATTTTCTTTAATTAATTATAGAATCATAGAATGGTTTGGGTTGAAAGGAACCTTAATGATCATCTCATTCCAGCCTCCTTGCCATGGGCAGGCACACATTCCACTAGACTGGGATGCTCAGGGCTCCATCCAGCCTGGCCTTGAACACTGCCAGGGATGGAGCATCCACAACTTCTCTGGGCAACCTGTTCCAGTGCCTCACCTCTCTCGTTAATTACTGTAAAGTAACATTATCTGCCTTTTTAGATTTTTTGTCTGTCATCACTGTTGCCATGTTGCACAAGAGGAAGAACTCATTCAGAGCAATCATAACTTTGGTTCACACATTTCAGAGTCATACACTGAGCAATCTTAACGTTTCTGTAGTTTTGCTTATAAATCCAGAAACTAGCATATCAGAACAACTTGCATGACACCTCGTAATGTTATGAACCTGATTAGGTTTAAAAGCACAAAATTAGTGCTAAGAATCAACTACAGATCCTCGGGTCTACATTTCTGATCCCAATTGTGTCACAATTGTAACCACAGAATTGGTAAATTAATCATCATATAAAGAAAAGTAATAGCCAAAACATTAAAAATAGTGGTTTGTGTGACACTGCAATTTATTCCTAATTATTCTTTGCATGAATGTCAAAAATTCACCTGGGGCAGATGTTGCAGGTTTGTCCATCTTTACAGAAAAAAAGAACAGGTAACAACTAAATAATGACACCACATAACCATAGCACCCAAAAATACAGTTGTACACTTTTTCAGCAGAAGGATCAATACAGGCTTCTGAGAGTGCCAGTGTGCCACACCCATCTTTCTCTCCCTTTAGACTACAAGGTTCTCAATAAAGCTGTCTGTCAGAGCAGCACAGTTAATCTTCAGGAGCCAAAGCTGCATTCCCAAACTGTCCACAAACCCAAGAAACTGCCAGTGAAGAAAGGAAAATGACTTTGAGTCTAAATGCCACCAGGCTAAAGTGGCAGACCTTGATCCATGCTCATGGGTATCTGACAGACTTCCTACCTTCCCCAGAGAAAGCAGATTTTGATCAAATTCCTTTCAATAAAAATCTGGATAACATTGTTGATGTCAGGAGGTTTTAGAAAATTAAATGCATAGATAATTTTGTTACATCCTCAGTTATCTCTGGGATGAAAACCATTACAAATTCCATTTGAAAAGGGAAATGTAAGATTATTCATTTTATGCAATAGTGCCTTTGAAAGTGATTTCTACCTGTAGTGCGCTTTTTAGGTTGCTTTCAAGCACCAGGCTTCATTTGAAAGGCTGTTTATTCATAAAAAACCCTCATAATTTATCATTGATATGCGATTAGTTTCTGCAGTTTAGTTCCATATCTGTATCTAAAGAACTGTAAAGTCCTGATGAGGACTTAGATGTTACTTGAAGGCTGGGAATTTAGTTACAGCACTAACTAAGTTGTAAGTGATAGTAAACTGTGAGTAAAAGGTGTTACAGCCACGCTCGAAAAAGCTAGTTTTTCCTTTCTCTTTAGCTGTGACTGTTTTGGTGCTCACAATCTGTGACTGTTGACAACATAGGAATACATTCTGCATCTACTTCTTTGACCATGGAGCTTTATGTTTTAGAGGAAATCAATGGCTTTTGCCTTATAACACAGGAAGAAATCTAGCTCAAGCATGTAATTTCTGTTAATGTTGAGGGGAACTTCACGTCTGATCTAGCATGCACGGCTCTAAAAAGTTACTTCAGTGTATCCTCTCCTTTTTCTGAGGTGCCATTTGTGATATTGCTCATCACAGGGACATGGTACACAATTCTACTTTTCTTGTTACAAGCAACAGCCACTGACATTTCTCTACCTAATTCATGTCACTGTTATAAATAGTTACATTTGGAACTATTACGTGAACGTACTATTTATACAAGAGAAGATAGGGAATCAAAGCCAATATTTTCCTGTGAAGGATGCAAAACCAGAAGAACATTTTTCTCCTAAACAGATGGGATCAATCAGTATAGGTTAATGTGTATTTTCAGTAATGCCTGTCCTTATTTTACCCTGTGGAACCCTCTCTTAGCTGGTTTCAGCAACATGAACAGCATTTTGAGGACACCTGAAAAGCAGAGAGACAGCCTTATAGAAGCCAAATATCCCTAATAACCAGATATTTCAGGTTATTATGTATCCACAGATTTACAACTTTTCCTAACACAGTTCTTAATTTTCAAAGCCTGTAGTTAAAAATTTCTGCTTTTTCATTTGCATAATGACTTTTCACTGCAATTTTACTGGTAGATCACAAATTCAAAGATATCTTTGGCCATTCCTAACAGATTGTTCTTTCAATCTCATGGAGCAATAAAATGATTTTCCAGCCTGACTTCAGTTTTGAGGAAATGAGCTGCAGTTCCCAAAGAATATGCTCAGTAAAAATCATCTTAATTGACACCATGGTATATTGGCAGCCTTCCTTAGAGAGGCCAAGCACTATCTGACCTGAGTCAGATTCTCACCCTGAAGCTAATGACTCTAGAAAATAGTATTATGTATTATGGGATACTTCTAAAGCTCTCCTTTTTTTCCTATAAATTTATGCACCCCCATTAAAAATTCATTACAATACACACTAAGTGATTATTCCTTCAGAAAGAAAAAGCACTGGCTTTTCAGATGCAAGTGTAGCTATTATAAGGGCAAGAAACTGTTTTATATTCAAAAGATATTTGCAGTTACATACTGAGTTTAATCTAATTTAGGTAGCTCAGCATTAGCTGTTACAGTTCAAACTAATTACCTTGGGCTCCTAAATATGTGTGTTGAATCATCCTTGGGAATTACTACTGACCAAAACAAATTTTTAGGTGCCCAAATTAGATAAGAAAAATCCTGTGCAGTTTGTTTAGTGTTTGTTAAGTGCTGATAGTCATAGTTCAGTTCCCCAGTGTCCCAGAGCACTGGGGCATAGGACAAACCTGGCGCTGATACCCTTTAGGTAAATTTGCATGCACTGACATGACATGACTGGGCAGTGTTAATGCAGTCTGTCTCCCAGGTGGCTCACCAGCCTGTAGGCATATCCCTGCACTTCCAACACATTTACTTTGGGACCAGAGCTGGATTGCACTAGCCTGGTTTGGGTCGTAGGTAGAGCTAGTTCTATTGAAAAAGCTGTATAATTTGGTCCCATCTGGGCAGTGAACTACGTGTAAAGGCAGCTTCGTTTGAGCATACAGACAGTTATAAAAATATCCAGCTTTTATGTGAATACACATGAGGACTTATGGGAGCCCATTGAAGACTGCATTGAATGTACAAATTACAATTTTCCTTTACTGCTTGGATCCAGATCTTTCTTTCAAGTATTTCAGTGAATACTTTCTATATTGATGAAAGTATATTCTTGCCCATGTCAGGAGTGAGTTTGTCAGGAGATTAGGGATTGGGTTCTTGTATATCCAGCTTGAAAATAACTTTTGCAGCCAAGCATTTCAAATTGATTTGGCTGTTTCACTACTCCCCTGTTTTTATATACTAACATTCACAAGCAATGAAAATAATCCTTTTTATTTTTTTTTTTCTTACTACGCTTCTTTTTCTTCAGGACATAAAATATAATGTGTTTGTTTTGTTGTTTTAAAAATGTTCTTCCCCCCAGCCTCCCAAACCAGCAGAGAAGAACCAGAGTAATGAAAACACAGTTTTACCTGGCTGAACCTTGTATCATCTGTGTTGAAAGCATGCAGATTATCAGACTAGTCAGTCTGTCTGTGTAGAATATTAGTGGTGGGAAAAATTTTGGGGATACTCTATTTACTCCACACATCTAGGTCCTGACAGGAAGAAATTCCAAACTGTGGGAGAGTTCTTTTATGTAATCAATTACTTTAAGAACTCTTAGGTGCAACTAGCATCTTTCCTCACTCCCCTGAACACTTTGTTCTCCTTCTTTTCCTGAACAAGACTTCTGACTGTGTCTCAATGACCCTTTAGCCCTCCAAATCTCAAATAACTACTGTTCAAATCTAAATTTTAGCACCTCAGTCCTAAAGTCTGTCCCATCTTCATTGCTCCCTTGCATTTTCAGGATCTCTCCCATCTTATCAACTCCTGGTTTTCTTCTGTTCCCAAAGGTGCTCCTCAGTTTCAGGTCCCTCAAAGAACCGCTGGCCTCCTACTACAAACTTTTAACCTTGACTTCAGCTATTAGTGAAAATTGTTCCTGTGCAGACTGAGCTTCTCTGTTCTTCCCTGGCAGCCAGATGGGAGAGCAGAAGCAAAAAAATGTCAGTAATGGCTCAGCAGAATCAACATTTTCCCTTTCCACAAGAGGCAGTTCCCATCCTTTCTCCCTCCTTCACCATCTCCAGGTTGTAGTTCAGTTTCCTCTCCTTGCTTTGCTGCACAGACCATTAGAGCATCATTAGCCAGATGAGCTACAACAGCATTATCTGCAGATCTTAGCCAGGGCACAACTGCAGTAATATTCCTCTTATGCAGGCACTAGAACTCAGTTACCTATGCTCCTTATTTGGTTGTTGCAGTAATCCCTACCCTGCTTTTCACTTTGGCAGACTAAAACTCGAAATTATTCCCCAGATGTAGTACAGGGGCTTAGCACAGGCTGAGCACACGACTGAAATGCATCCACATTGATGGGGAGGGGGCTGAGGGGCTTCCACAGAATGGATGTAACCAGGTTGTGACAGTTGGGTTCAAGAAGAGGGTCTGGTGTTATTTTCTTTAGTATTGCAGATATAGTCAAAATTCTTTACCTTCCCCGTTCCAGCTGTCTTTAAAATCATTCCAGTGACATCTTTGCATTTACATGTGCAGTGTCCAACCACCCTGTGGAGGTACACCAATATGGTTCTGCTGATGTCCAGAGGAGCTCTGGCTGTGCCAAAGCTGTAAGTTATAGACCTCTGTGTACAGCTGTGCACCATTCAGTGTTTTTCTGAAGCCTGGGTTCATGTGACTGTGTCAGAATTGCAATTTTTATTAATAATTTAATAGGTTGACAGAAAAACTTGAAAATATGGCTCTTGTGCTCTTAGAACACAGTGTCTAGACTATACAAATAAGAAAAAGAACATTTCCAATAAGAACAGAAAGTGTTTCATAGGTAATTTTGATTTTTTCCATGACTTAAAATATTAGTAATGATTTGTACCAACAAAATTGACTAGATTTCTGCCACTTGTTTTAACTTGCCATTCAAGCACAAGTCCAAAGCACTGCTGACTCAACCAACATATTGGCATGTTTGTTCTTCTGGAGTTAAGATTAGATTGTTTTCGTACTTCAGCTGCCCAATATAGTAATTTGACCAACCTGCTCAATTGTGTTTATACTAAAACAATTTGTTCTGCTAAGACATCCCACATTACCCACTGTTTCAGGCAACAGAGCCTTGGAATAGAACATTTTTTTCTGTGGGGTGTGTTTGATATTTACTCTGTTGCACTTTTTCACTTCTGTCACTTTCAGAAGATAAGCTGACATTTTATTTTTTCCTCTCATGTCTTTTTTTTTCTTATTTTTGGTGACAATGACTGGCATTTCTGAGCTGAGGTTTTTGACTAGAATGATTTCAGGCATGGGAAGTCTGTATGTTGTCACCTTAGTCCTTCCTCTTTCCCCCTTCTTTTCCTCAGTAATCAGCAGGTTCTCAGGGGTGCATCTGCTGTACAAAAAAACAGGTTTTGCCAACAACAAGCACGTGTGAAGTCAAAGGAAGCTTGATTCAGACAGGGTCCAGTCTACATCTGCTGGCATAGATGGCTTACAGCATTGCCACTCATTCTGCTAGGATAGTGCCCCAGTGTTAGACCAGCAGATCTTGTGTATTTATATTTATAAAAAAAAAAGTTTGCATTGCTTAAATTACTTTTAATATCACATGTTAATAAGGACTGTTTTATAAGTAGCTATAGAAATAAACCAAAAATCCTATAAGGGACTTCATATTTGAGTGAAAATTGTTTCCCTTTAAGGAAGATACATAAGACTCTTAGGTTTTGCTCACCTCACCTGTAAATATAAATGTAAATTACATCAGATAAATCAGATAATTTTCAGATAAATATGTAGGAAAATACCAAATCTTTGAGGGATGTGTCTGAGGGACAGAGAGCACTATGCACTTCAAGTTTTTAATAGGTGGGAGTCCTCATGCCTTGGCTCTTTTTCCACCTATGGAAAACAGGATCTCCAGCCTAATTATCTCTGAAAATAGTTTTTAAGACAATTTTAAAAGAAGACAGGAGGGGAGCTAAAATGTTGTCTAAGATGAGTAGGGAGAAGTGAACTCTGGCCCTGCCTCAATCTAACAAGGTCTCAGTAATCTTCTGAATTCTTGCTATGCAAAGATTAGAAACATAGTTTACATGACTATTTAGACTGAAAACTTCATTTTTAGATGTCTTGTTTGGTGAGTCTCAACACATTCATCCTACCTATCTCAGTTTCTTTTGAAAAATATCCTGAGATTATATACATGTATGATGTATCTGTCAGGGACTGACTCAAGCATCTACACAACCATTTTCAAAGCAGTCTGATACTCCTTTTCCACAGATAGCAATGTAAAGAAATTGTGACCAGATTAAGAAAATAGTGTTGAATCTTCTTAGCTTGCACTTATTTCCCTTATGCAATATACTCCAGTTTCCTGGGATATTGCATCTTCTAAATGGGTCTCATGCTCAAGATCTCTCAGCCAAGAGAGACAGAAGGATGATTTCCCATGCTTTCCTGAGTGGTTCTAGAAAATGTGCTAGAAAATTCTACTCTCTGTTTAGCAGAACAAAAAGGTATTCATGATGGTAACAGCCATCATGTGAAATGATGGGTCAGATACATCCTGAGTGCAACACCATTGATTCAGTGTCTCTCATTTGTTTACAAAGGAATAATACCCTTCAGATAGGATCACCTTGGAAAGATGTCAGAACAGTGTGGATGGTAATACAACCACCAATGATAATTGTATGATAATTTGTGGGTGCCTAAGAGAAGAATTTAAACCATCATTATCAGATTCTCCCACCAGATGGTTTAGAAACTTACTTTCCCTGAAATGAAAAGAGTTAGGCCCAGGGAAATATATCAGAACCAACTTAGAATAGCTACTGCTGGCATCTAGCACAGCTGGAAATAACCTATGCTTCCCAGGCAGCAGTACAGAGCTAAGTTGAAACGAACTAACTTTGCTCTTTGCAGCAGAGAAGCTATTTTTCCACGTTAAGAGGTGCTCCATGTTGCCAGGGCCAGATGGCTTCTAGTATGTGACCTGGTTCTTTTGAAACAAGCTCTCTATTCTCATGAGGGGCAATCCTGGGAGAACTGATCTGTGTCCAAGCAAGAGAATCCACTGACATATTTGTTAGCTACAAACATATGGATCAGAAGTATTTCCTTTTGTTGCCAAACAGTGCCTCAGCCAGAAGTGCTCAGATCTACTGGGGAAATAGAAAACCCTTTGGCTGTGTAGCAGCTTAGCTTGTGCTCTCAGACTCCAGAAAATGTGATTCATGCTTCCCTGTGTCCATACATAAAAGAGTATTCTGGCCTGTGTCTGGTACTTGATATCTGGTCTTCAGGGAAAGCTCAGGCAGTACTCAGATTAGACTGCTGGCATTCCACCTAGCATGGAATTTAACATGGAATCTAAACCTGAAGAGAAACATTTCCAAATCTTGCTTTGTTCACATGAAAGGCAGTCATATAGTCAATATCTTTGTTTTCTTAAAGACAGCCAGTCAAACTACTTGAAAATAACCTCCTTGTCACCCATCTCTTCCTGATTCCTGAAATAACTCGACAGTGAATGAAAGTTCTTGAAAGCAGTATAATTTCACACCAACTGAATCCCTATTTTCTGCAAATGTTGTATGATAATTTCTGAATAACTTGTTACATTGAAATACTTTGTATTCATTTGTGTGAGTTTGATCTCTTCTACTTCTAAAAGGCTGTCAAGGAGACCTGGCAGAGATCTAATTTAGGGTTAGAAAGGGGAGAAGGAATTGTTAGCAGTACAATATCCTTTGCTGTCTGTCTGGGCTGAACACTCTGTAAGAGATAAGATTGAAGAGGAGCCCTACCAGGTGCTCAGTGTGTGATTTTACTCTTTGAAGGTAGGACAATCAGCAACTGCCACTTCCTTGTAATCCTGAAACACAGAGAGAAGATACTAAAACTGTACATTTCTTGTAAAAAACTAAACTTCAGCTTTTAAAATTGCTGGGGGAATTAGTCCCATATAGCTGTTTATGATTATCTGCAATGCTTTTAACTTCAAGCTGTAACCATGAAGCCATTAACAGAGTTTTCCTTGCCAATGGCTTTATAGAAAAAAACCAGCAATTATAAAACTAGGGAAGAGAAAGGGGGAAAAGGGAAGTTTCTGTTTCTTCTAGGAAACAGCACAAAAGACAGATTTTTTTCCTGTCCTCTCTACTAGCTTCATTTTACCTCTGACAGGTATACCAGAAGTCAATTAAATTATCTTGCTATGATGATCTTGTAACTTGTTAGAAAACAAAAGAGATTTTGATTTTCTTGTGATTATGTTATCATATCAGATAGGCAAAATAGCTCTGAATAATCATTACACAGTCTTTTAATATTAATTTTTGTTTATTTATGTGTTCATAGATTCATTATAATTCTTGCTAAGGCTTTTTTTGTTTGCTTGCTTATATGGAAATTATTTTAGTCAGACTCAGGCTTTGGTTAGCAACACAGGATTCTTGTCTTCTTCTTGCAATTTTTTGTCAATAAGTTCAGAAGGGAGCAATGAAAGGAATGATTGCTCTGCTGATTGTTGCGCTGCAGCTCACGTACACTGAAGCGTGAATAATTTAAACTGCACTGGCTTGTCAGTATTGGATTTGTATGTGGTGTGAGGAGAGCACAGAGGGAGGTGTCAGATAAATCACACAGCAGAAAAGAAGAAAAAAAAAAAAAGAAAAGTCTCCCAAAAGGTTGGATCAAAGGTGAAGAGAAAAGGGTTCTATTGTGTGTACAGCACAAAGAGAGACAGGAGGGTAAATCCCTTCCTTCTTGTCAAGGAACTGTTTTGGATACTCAGTAACTTTAAAACAAATTGCATCAGCCTACAGCACTGTTCAGATCTTCTGGGACAAAAATGCCTGCTGAATTCAGTGGGAGTGAAACAATTTTGAAGGGTGCCTTTCAAAGTCATTACTTTCTGTTCTTCTGAAATCGTTGCTTTATATAGTAACTATTTAATAGAACACAGGAACAAAAAAAAAACCAAACCCAGCTGAGCATTAGGAAAATAACACTCTCAAGGTTAAAGGTCAGTAATCTGTCCATTGTTATGATTAAAGATTGGGAAGAAAAAATACCTTTGTTATATGCCCATTTCTAACCTTCTCCATTTCAAAATAAGCTGCAAAATCTTCCACTTACAGAAGAATCAGGTGCAGTGAAAGGATTTCTGTGTAAGCATTTTACTGAGATTTTTATTTGTAGTCCAGGGAACCCATAAATAACATTGTTCTGTGGAGCCAGCCAGCCATGCTCTGCCCCCTGTGATGGGCAGCTTGCCTGGGTGAAAGCTCAGTGACTGAAACCAATGTGCACATTTTACTGCCAGCCTAAGGGATCAGCAGTGTCCCAGAGAGTCATTCCGAGGGTTTCTCTGTGTACTGCAGGTAGCACAACTGAAAATAATCCCCCCCTCCCTGCCCCCAAACAGCAGTTTTAAGTAGCCCAAGATGCTGATTTGTTCATCAAGAGTTTTGGCTGTTACACTTTACCTTACTCACATCTCTCTGTCTATCTTTGTTTTGACAGAGCCCGACATGGCCTTTGCTCCATGCCTCAGACTCAAAACAGAGACAGCAACCTTGCCTTTGCCATGTTCTATCACAGGTTTCCAATGATTTCCAGTCCTCTTTATCTCAGAGCATCTGACTAACCTCAACGAGGGGTCAGACCAGATTTGCAGGTTTGGCTATGCACTTGACATGACATCTTTACCAAAATAAGATACTATGAGGTACAAAAAAAGTCTGTCTAGCAATCACTGTAAATGCTGTTTTTTTCCCAATGGAAGAAACATTGTTATGTTGCTGTAGAACTGATAAAAAATATTTGAAGATTAGGGAAAAAAACCAACAAACAAAAACCCAAAAGCCAATATTAAGTTCTGCTTACTTAAAATAAAAATTCATTGCTTAAATAAACATGAATGAGGAGGATGGGTTCATAATTTTAGAAGTCTCAAGGTGTTATGAAAACTGGAAAAGACACCATTACATCTTCCAATGCAGCATTACTAAATAATGGTCCCAAGAGCCCTATTAAAAAGATACAAAAAGCATGTGATGGGTTAATATGAATGAATGAAAGTCTTTTCAGAGAAGTTTTCCCTCTTATCATCTGTGAGAGACTGGAAGAAACAAGCAAAGTGTGTGTGTGCGTGTGTGTGTGAGCAGACAGGGCAAGCTCTGTGCCAAGGGGATGTGCTCTGTTTCACATCCCACAGGAGGCCAGAGCACATAAAAACCACTGCACAGACACCCACATGGTCACATCCCTATTGTCCTTGGATTTATGACAGCAGACACCACACTGGATCCAAGGCCATAGCTATATCTTGCTTTTCTCTCTCTTTTTCTCTCTCTCTCTTTTTCTACTTATAATTTCCTCTTGAAATCTGGGTAATTTAAGTTTCGATGGGTTAGGGTTTGCTAAGGCAATGCTTTTCAAAATTCTTTATCTCAATTGAATGTTTGCTTTAAATTTTGCCAAGTTCCTGATGTTCTAAAGCTTGTCAGTAAAGTTTGGGCTCTTTTAACCTCATGAGAACTTTTGTTGAGTTTTCCTTCACACTGCCTCAAGGAAAAGTAGTACCTTAAGCCCCTTTTAAATAAACTCACCAAGTAAGGACCAGGGCTTTACATCATCTCATCTCATCTCATCTCATCCCAGGTATATTTGTGAAGAAGGGTCATTTCTGGTTGCCTACAATTCATACCAATGCATTTCTCAGCATTTTCAGACATTACTAAGACTTGCCCTTAAAACCAAGGTGCCACTGTATCAAGAATAAACTTCAACTATATTCTTTCCTTTTTCGAAGGAAAAGGAAAAGGAAACTATATCCTTTCCTTTTTTTTCCTTTTTTGAAAAGTACAGAAAAAGAGGTTATTAATATTTATTCATAGATAATTTATATGAATCAGAGCAGTGCCAGTTTTTCTCCAGTTCTGAGTCCAGCTGGCAGAATTTGACTACATCCACGCTATGAAATTATCTTAGTCTGCAACCAGCATATTGCTGCTAACCTCTGAACCATGCCTAGAATCTTTTTTAGGAAGTAACTGGCCCAGGCCAAAAATGATACCAAGGAATTCTCTAAAAGTTTATCATACAGGCATTTAACTTTCATTCCACTAACTTTTTTCCTGTCTGACAATGCTGTAAATACTGATAACTTGTAAGTCCAGTGCATAAAGTTATGTATAAGATTCATTTGTCAGGTACTTTAGAGAGAGAGAGAGCTCCCTTCTTCAGGTTGTAGCAGTCACTAAAACTAGACCACAGGACCCATGCTACTTGTCACATATCTCTAATTTATGTTAGGTTCTTTGATTTAAAAACAAAAGGAAACTTGTCCAAATTGTACAGTTTTAATTATGATACTGTTAGGATAACACAGAGCTGTAGAACTAAGTGCTGGGTAAATAGTTGTCAGCCAAATTGAATTTTTAAAAATATATATCAAAGAACACCATTATGATATGAAATTGAATTAAAAGCAAATTAAACTGTTCCACTTCTCCAAACCTTTGCAGAAGAAAACCCAAAAGTGGCCATTTTGCTGACCATTTTGGAGAAAGATAATATCCACTCAATTTTAGCAGGACTAAATAGTTCCTGTTTCTTCACACTGTTGATGGTCACCATCTTTCCTGAAAGCTACTTATGCGGACTGATTTTGGTAAATGGGATATGAGAGACAATTGCAAGAAGCAATTGTTTCTGAATTTCTGTGAAACCAGGGGAAAAATATTATGCAGAATGCTAAATACTTACTTCCTAAGCTTTCCATTTACAAGAAATCTTAACACACTGGATCTAGACAGAGGAGGCAAGTAAGTATACAAATGTGACTATATGTTTGCATTGAAATAAGGCTGCTGGAGACAGAACCTAGGATATTTACCCACTTACCTATTCCCCTCCAATGAAAAAAGAAACTTTAAACACATCTAGTTTAGCTGCAAAGCTCTATCTTTTCATGGCATCCCAAGAAATATCAAGTAGGCAGAACATAAAAAGAGTATCTTACAGCATTTTAATTACTTTTACAAGTTTAAATCTTATGGTTAATATCTTAATATGCTAAACTGTACAAATGCAGTTAAACCCACAATTTTGTGATTAAACTATGAAGGTTAAATAAGTATTTTATTAATTTAAAATTTATGGTTTAAAAAAGATTCTATAGTCTTTATAGTTTATGGTCAAAACTTAAAATACTTTTTCTGTAACACCACATTACTTTGATGTTGTGGTAGAATTTCTTTCCAGCCTTAACGTTTGCTTGCAAGTATACCTGCCTGATAATATTTACATGGAATAATTTTCTTCGCAGCAGATGAGGCTTGCACAAAGTAAATAGAGAAGAAATTGCTTTCCTTGTTGTCCTTAGATTCTGTGCTTAGTTACAGGGTTTAGTTATATCATTAGTCTGTATCTGAGTTTAGAACCCCCTTAATGGTCTGACTTCTTTCTACTTCAATTTGTATGCTGTTAAAACCTAGCTGCATTTATCATTAAGAAGAATGTGCAATACATTAGCATAAAGTAAAGAAAGAAAGAAAAAAATTCTTTTGTGCCCAGGCAGATAAGGCTACCAGACAGATTGGAGAAAGGGATACCAGAAAAAAACATATGCCTTAAGACTGAAAAATGCTCATTAACAACTAATTTTTCTCTACTGTCCCTGATGTAGATCTACCCATTTGGTAGATGCTTTTAGCAAAATCATATATTCAGTACATATACTCAGATCCTGAGAGTCTTTTCACTGATCCCACTGAGGTTTTGGTTTCTACACAATGAGTGCAGCAAGGGATTGAACTAATTCTATGTTAGATACCCCCCATTATTCCTCTGAAATAAATGGAATACCAGGTACTTACACTAGAGTTTATAAAATATTTGGATTATTTCTTATGTATGGCCTTTGCATCTGCAGTGTCAGTGTAGTCATTACTTCCATGAAGCTGATAATGGCAGAAAAGAGGAGTAGAAATAAGAGAAAACTGTCCAATGAACTTTATTGTCTAAAAAAGGAAAAGGGGTATTTTTGCACTAAGAATAACTAAGAAGTCAAAGCCACTTTTACCCCACCCATTTTACTGTACTGACCATCCCCAAGGAGATTTGCCTGCAGTCCTGTAATAATGTTTCTTTCCTCAATTTTTCAGCCCTTATGGTACTCCAACAGCAGCAGTTGCTCTGACTAGCAAAACTTTTAAAAGGGAAAAGAGGCATGTTCTATTTTAGCAGACATTTTCACTGCAGTTTCACCCCAAATCAGCTCTATGCAAGTTAAAACACTAAGGCATTGGGGACAAAGAAATCCCCAGTGTCCCACAAAAAACAGTCAGAGGAACAAAGAGATTATAGTTGGTACAGAACAAGAGGAATTTAAAAGCATCTGACGTGAGGTGAGATTTATTTTTAGGAATACAAGTTTATATAAGTTTATATAAGGTAGTAAGTTCTGTCCTTCATTCTAGGAAGTAAAAACTTTTTCAGTACATTAAAAAAAAAGGATTCACTGCATTATCATTTTATTATTCTGTTAGACATGTGAGCTGGTATTGATTGGGGATTTGTGAGTGCAGCTGTAGTTCACAAGGCTGGACCATAAGCACATATTCTTAAACTTAAATCTTTAAACAACTTGAAAATTCATACTGAATTTTCTTGTCTTTATTTTTTTTTGTTTTTAAATCTTTTCCTTGTAGCTTAAAATAAAACTCAGTTTTTCTTTTCTGAACTTTTTGGCTCAAGGGATTTTAAAACCACTCTGTACCTGAAATCCATTTTAAGACTAAATAAGTGTGGAGGCAGAAGAAAAAAGTGCCAGTTTTCATCCTGTCTTTTGTGCCATTTGGGATGTCAAGAACAGATTAATATCAGAGTTAGGGTGGAAGCTTGTGGGCTTTCTACCAGCAGTACTTAGGACTCATCAGTGAACTGATTTTAGCATCTATAATTCCAGAAACAGGTAAATAAGCTTACACTGAACTTACTTGTCATACAGAAAAATGGGTTTCACCATACCCCCAGTTTACTTGTTATGTTTGTCTGCCACAACATGTATCTTCTTCTTAAATAGCCAGTTATCCACTCTGCAATTAAGATATTAAAATATGTACTTTTAATAATTTGTCTAAAAGTTAATGTGATTTTACAGTACATAACGTCTGTTTCCATATGAAAAAAAAGGTTTTTTCCCTGTTACTATTGTGCTCATTTAACAATTGCTATTCAAATTTCAATATACTTAATTTTTTGACATGCATGGCCATAGCTCATGGGCAAATGAGCATTTTTATTTGTAACTAACCCATATATTTTGCTTGCAAGCTTCATATAATTTTAGCCAAATTAGCAGCAGTTAAAATTTTTGCTCTAAGAATAACTATGTAAGTTTCTGATCACAGACATTAGGACTGTATCCGTAAAACATTTTTAGGGGATTGTATAAAACTGCCAATCTCAGAGGGTGAAATAATGGGTTGGTTAGGCTTAGTGTTTAAAAATATCTAAATTACTCAATATATAGTATAAAGTGGGCCTAATTGACAATCTTTGCCACCCTTCTCTCCTTAGGGTGCTTGCAGAATTTGGTTTTGCACAGCTCAGCTTTTGGTGAGGAGGGAGGAAGCCAGCCACGGAAATGATTTTCTGTGAGAAGCTGCTAGAAGCTTTCTCTGTGCCTGGCAAAGCCAATCCTTGACTGGCTCTGAGAACAAACACGCTGCTAAGCCAATTAGAGAAGCTGGTAACATCTCTGTGGTGACGTATTTAAGAAAGAAATAAAAAACACAGGCAGGTTTTCCAAGGGGTGGGGAAGTGCTGTGGCCAGGGCCATCCCAGTGCCTTGAGCAGNTCACACGGCCATTGCTGCCACATTGCCAATGCTGCCACTGCTGCCATATGGCCACTGCTGCCACACAGCCATTGCTGCCATACAGCCACTGCTGCCACTGCTGCCACATGGCCACTGCTGCCATACAGCCACTGCTGCCACACGGCCACTGCTGCCACACAGCCACTGCTGCCACACAGCTCGTGCTGCCCAGCTCAGATCCNAACCCATATATTTTGCTTGCAAGCTTCATATAATTTTAGCCAAATTAGCAGCAGTTAAAATTTTTGCTCTAAGAATAACTATGTAAGTTTCTGATCACAGACATTAGGACTGTATCCGTAAAACATTTTTAGGGGATTGTATAAAACTGCCAATCTCAGAGGGTGAAATAATGGGTTGGTTAGGCTTAGTGTTTAAAAATATCTAAATTACTCAATATATAGTATAAAGTGGGCCTAATTGACAATCTTTGCCACCCTTCTCTCCTTAGGGTGCTTGCAGAATTTGGTTTTGCACAGCTCAGCTTTTGGTGAGGAGGGAGGAAGCCAGCCACGGAAATGATTTTCTGTGAGAAGCTGCTAGAAGCTTTCTCTGTGCCTGGCAAAGCCAATCCTTGACTGGCTCTGAGAACAAACACGCTGCTAAGCCAATTAGAGAAGCTGGTAACATCTCTGTGGTGACGTATTTAAGAAAGAAATAAAAAACACAGGCAGGTTTTCCAAGGGGTGGGGAAGTGCTGTGGCCAGGGCCATCCCAGTGCCTTGAGCAGCCACACGGCCACTGCTGCCACACAGCCATTGCTGCCATACAGCCACTGCTGCCACTGCTGCCACATGGCCACTGCTGCCATACAGCCACTGCTGCCACACGGCCACTGCTGCCACACAGCCACTGCTGCCACACAGCCACTGCTGCCCTGCTACCATGAGGCCACTGCTGCCACACAGCCACTGCTGCCCTGCTGCCACGAGGCCACTGCTACCTCACAGCCGCTGCCATCTCAGCACAGCCAGTGGGGGCCTGTGCCTGCCCGGCCGCCTCTGGCCTGCTGCTCCACACACAGAACGGCAGGGCAGCACTGAGCTGCTCTTTCCCAGCGCCCTTGGGAGGCCATGAGGCTGCTGTGGCTGCAGCCATCTCTGCATGGTCTGCAATGAACTGTGCCTCCTTGGCTGCTTTTACCCAGCTGTGCTGTGGGCAGAAGGGCAGGGGAAGGGGATTCTCCTTTTCCACGCCATAGTGGCCGGCACTGCCCACACAGTGACTGTGAGAGCCTTGTGGCTGATGGCGATGGGCACGAATGATTCCCTGACACAGAACTTGGAAAAAATCAACTTCCCAGAGCTGCAAAGTCCTGGAGAAATCTTTGAACTGGTGGAATTTGTTGGCCATGGTATGAGCAACAGTACTTTTCCTCTTAGAGAAAAAGGAGGAAGGGAGGACATGACTACACAAAGGTCAATGAAAGGAAGGAGGAGGAGGCGCTCCAAACATCAGAGCTGAGATTCTTCTTCTCTTGTGCTGAGGACTATAATAAAACAAACTGTCCCTCTGTAATTCATGCGGTGCATGAGCGGATACAGAGATCCACTCGCAGCCCATGGGAAAAGGTGGTCATGCTGGCTGGCTGGCTGGATGGTAAAAATCTGTAACCTAGTTGGAGACCTGAACAGAGAGAGAAGGCCCTTGCTTACAGAAATAGAGAAACAGAGCCCTTGCTTCCAAACTAGAACAGCCTATCCTTAGAAGACTACTCCCCATGAACTAATGACCCATGCTAAACAGTTTTGGGACGACTGTTTTGCCTGTGGGAGTGACTCAGATTGCAGCAGGTCGGTGGGGCTGCTACTTGTGAAAATTAGAACCCCTCTGGAGAAATTCTCAGAGAATTGTCTCCCGTGGGAAGGACTCCGTGGCACAGCAGAAGAAACTTCTCTCCCTAAGCGAGAGACAGATTTTGAGTGAAAAACTGACCAAAACTCCCACCCTGCCTCCCCTGCACTATTGATGGGAAGGAAGGAGGGGCTGAAGGCAGGAAAAAGGTGTTCTGAAAGTTTATTTTAGTTCCCATTATCCTCTTTGAATTCTGTTAATAGTTTTTTCTTTATACCTTTTAAATTTGAGACTCTCTTGTGCTTAGAGTGTTTCTTTCCAGTCCTTATCTCAACTTAAGGTTTTTTTCCCTTCTCTCCTCTGCCCAGCTGTAGCAGAAGAGAGTAAGCAAATGTCAAACTACGACATTTGCCCAGAAGGCTCTTGCTCGCTTTTATCAGAGTTCAGTGAAGGTGGGAGTTGGACAATTTCTTTTCTAATATTAACTGATTGCTTTTATCACTTTAATATCTTTTTTAAAAAGTACAGCATATTATAAAAAGGTGTAGACTGAGCATTAGTTACTAATTTAGTATTATATTTCTTATTGAAGATGCAGAACTGTGAAATACCAATGATGAGAACTGTTTTATTGTGGACTGCTGCTTTTTTATGTCTTGATATTTTATGATGATTACTCTGAGACTATTGAGCAAAGTTTTCACTTTCTTGGTAAAGAAACTGCCATGTGCCAATTCAAATTTTTTTTAAACCAGATATAACTGGAGGCCTCAAAGCAGGTGAACATATAGGGACTATATAATCATGCTGCCAAAAAATGAGTGCAAAACAAAAGGAGTCCGGGTGGGAATTTAAGGTAAAGGATGTGTAGAGCTGCTTTAATAAACAAGAAGTGTAATTATTTATTTCATTTAAAGAAGAGTAACATTGGTTACAACAGCAAAAGGTAAATACTTATGAAGTTTTCCTAATCTCTACCTTCATTTAATCTAATACTTTTCCTTTATTCAACTCCCTGATACCCATATGTCATGTTTATCCCTTGCAATCTGACTGAGTAACACTTTCTGATTAATCTTCACCTTCAAAGATATGACTCTACAGGAACATGCCAAGACAGTCCAGTTTTATACTAGTAAAATAACAACAACGATTTATATTTGTTCCCATTTAATTTTGTACTAGACACTAATGCTAGTCTTGTGCTGAGGTATTTAGGATCAAATTTTTTTCTTCCATGCTGAGCGAACACACATCAGGTTTTTAATTACGCAGTTGTGAAAAATGTTATAGATAATCCGTATTAATTTAATACAAAATTACTTTCCCTTTCTGTAGGCACCTCACTGAGTTTCTGGACTATCAAAACACTATCA
The DNA here is from genome assembly GCA_013398075.1 of Notiomystis cincta. Classification (NCBI taxonomy): domain Eukaryota; kingdom Metazoa; phylum Chordata; class Aves; order Passeriformes; family Notiomystidae; genus Notiomystis; species Notiomystis cincta. Next base: position 176,227 of record VZRX01006114.1, read on the forward strand.
NGAAATCTTTGAACTGGTGGAATTTGTTGGCCATGGTATGAGCAACAGTACTTTTCCTCTTAGAGAAAAAGGAGGAAGGGAGGACATGACTACACAAAGGTCAATGAAAGGAAGGAGGAGGAGGCGCTCCAAACATCAGAGCTGAGATTCTTCTTCTCTTGTGCTGAGGACTATAATAAAACAAACTGTCCCTCTGTAATTCATGCGGTGCATGAGCGGATACAGAGATCCACTCGCAGCCCATGGGAAAAGGTGGTCATGCTGGCTGGCTGGCTGGATGGTAAAAATCTGTAACCTAGTTGGAGACCTGAACAGAGAGAGAAGGCCCTTGCTTACAGAAATAGAGAAACAGAGCCCTTGCTTCCAAACTAGAACAGCCTATCCTTAGAAGACTACTCCCCATGAACTAATGACCCATGCTAAACAGTTTTGGGACGACTGTTTTGCCTGTGGGAGTGACTCAGATTGCAGCAGGTCGGTGGGGCTGCTACTTGTGAAAATTAGAACCCCTCTGGAGAAATTCTCAGAGAATTGTCTCCCGTGGGAAGGACTCCGTGGCACAGCAGAAGAAACTTCTCTCCCTAAGCGAGAGACAGATTTTGAGTGAAAAACTGACCAAAACTCCCACCCTGCCTCCCCTGCACTATTGATGGGAAGGAAGGAGGGGCTGAAGGCAGGAAAAAGGTGTTCTGAAAGTTTATTTTAGTTCCCATTATCCTCTTTGAATTCTGTTAATAGTTTTTTCTTTATACCTTTTAAATTTGAGACTCTCTTGTGCTTAGAGTGTTTCTTTCCAGTCCTTATCTCAACTTAAGGTTTTTTTCCCTTCTCTCCTCTGCCCAGCTGTAGCAGAAGAGAGTAAGCAAATGTCAAACTACGACATTTGCCCAGAAGGCTCTTGCTCGCTTTTATCAGAGTTCAGTGAAGGTGGGAGTTGGACAATTTCTTTTCTAATATTAACTGATTGCTTTTATCACTTTAATATCTTTTTTAAAAAGTACAGCATATTATAAAAAGGTGTAGACTGAGCATTAGTTACTAATTTAGTATTATATTTCTTATTGAAGATGCAGAACTGTGAAATACCAATGATGAGAACTGTTTTATTGTGGACTGCTGCTTTTTTATGTCTTGATATTTTATGATGATTACTCTGAGACTATTGAGCAAAGTTTTCACTTTCTTGGTAAAGAAACTGCCATGTGCCAATTCAAATTTTTTTTAAACCAGATATAACTGGAGGCCTCAAAGCAGGTGAACATATAGGGACTATATAATCATGCTGCCAAAAAATGAGTGCAAAACAAAAGGAGTCCGGGTGGGAATTTAAGGTAAAGGATGTGTAGAGCTGCTTTAATAAACAAGAAGTGTAATTATTTATTTCATTTAAAGAAGAGTAACATTGGTTACAACAGCAAAAGGTAAATACTTATGAAGTTTTCCTAATCTCTACCTTCATTTAATCTAATACTTTTCCTTTATTCAACTCCCTGATACCCATATGTCATGTTTATCCCTTGCAATCTGACTGAGTAACACTTTCTGATTAATCTTCACCTTCAAAGATATGACTCTACAGGAACATGCCAAGACAGTCCAGTTTTATACTAGTAAAATAACAACAACGATTTATATTTGTTCCCATTTAATTTTGTACTAGACACTAATGCTAGTCTTGTGCTGAGGTATTTAGGATCAAATTTTTTTCTTCCATGCTGAGCGAACACACATCAGGTTTTTAATTACGCAGTTGTGAAAAATGTTATAGATAATCCGTATTAATTTAATACAAAATTACTTTCCCTTTCTGTAGGCACCTCACTGAGTTTCTGGACTATCAAAACACTATCAAAACTCCTTTACTGCTGACTTTTAAAGAGCATGAAAAAGAACAACTTGAGCTTACTAAAAGACATTATGAAACAAGTCTATGGGATTGAAAGAGACCCTGTGGGGTGTCTGAGGTGATCTTTGTGCTCTGGCATAGGTGTGCCAAGAAAACGCCTTTTAGCTTTTTCCCTACCGTTTTCCTTTGGACCTCAGTGAAAAGATTCTGCATCTTTTCTCTGTTCTTGTTCCTGCAGCTCTTTATAAGGTTTTCAGTTTTCCTTATAACTAAGCTATTCAGTATTTTCTTGCTATAAAGTTAATGGCTGCCTCAGACCTTGCTTCCAGGGGGTGTAGTAAACAATCATTATTATCTTACTTTTTGAATGCAAGGAAGAGGCAAGATAGCATCAATACATTCCTTTATGAAGACATTGAGACTTACAGCTCTGGTTGACTTTAATTCCATGGTGCTGTACCTGCACTTAGCTATCAGATAAAATATGCTGAAGTGCCAGCATCAGTCTCCAGTTCCTTTACTGCGTCCACAGTTGGTAACCCACATAAAGATTAGCTATTTAGGTAGGAGTAACAACAAGTCAACACAAAATAAAATGTCTTTTTACATGATTAATCTTTTTATAGTCAAATTCACTGTTGAAATGCTACAGATACCAAAAGTGTAATTGAATTTTCAAAAGTGATTAAGCCAATTTACAATGTCAAAGTTCTCAAAGGTTATTAAATTTTTAAAACCAAAAATGTTATGCTCTACTTAAACTGAAGTTTGTCAGAAATTGAGTACTTTGAGTATATCACCCAATACTTGTGCTATTCTTCTGCCACTTGACAGGCCTCTGTCAAAAACATAGTCCAGACTATAAATTTGTCTGATCAAGGATTTATGTTATCTCCTTATGTACATTCATTTCTGAAAAAGTAGCACATTTAAATATGTTTTCTGTACTACGCTGCATGACATTTCTTTCCAGGACCTACAATTTTTGTTCTAAATATAACAGAGCTAATGAGATACATGTTTCAAGAGTTTGAGTACTTTAAATAAATGCAAATTTTATATATAAGTATACATACATACATATAAATGTGAAGGATATATATTGATATCAATGTTGATAGATATATGAAACACTCCAATTAACTTTTATAATGAAATGAGTTATAGTAGTTATAAAATATTCTCACTGAGTCATAAAAATATATGCTATGGATCTCAAATCGTTTATTAACACCATATTAAGTGATTCTGTTTTGATTGTCTAGAGGAAAAAAAAAGCAAAATTATTCTTAAACATTGTAGGTACAAATTCCATACACCTTTTTTTTGTGAATTATAAGGTGTTTAAATAAATATATATCTGGGTATATCTTCTAGTCCTTTCCTGAATTCTAAGGAAAAGTCAGGATATTACTATATGCATTAAATCTTAGATGAATATTTCTCCTCATAACATCTCAGCTTTAAAAGTATGGATATTCTCACTACAAAACAAGATAAAAATGAATATAACAGTTTGACCCAAAGGCAATTTAATGAGAACTTCTGTAGCAACATGTACCAGCTATAAATTATTTCAAAAGCAATTTATAAAAGTGACAGGAGAGTACACATATGTAGATTCTCCAGCTGTTTACTAGTTTTTGCTGAAAAATAAGTTAAGGTATATTCCTTTAAGCCAGAATTCTTAATTAAAATATTTTAGAAACAGTTTCTGTACCACACTATATTGTTAAGAAAGCCACAGAAAGCTATTGCTTATGTTTTTTTATTTTTTCTGGTGCCTAAGAATTCAAAATTTTTATTTGAGGAATTTGATTGTATCTTTCTGATATCTTCCCAGANTTTTTTTTTTTTTTTATTTTTTTTTCAAACATTGCAGGTCTGCAAGCTGGATTAATTTTGGATCATGCACCAGAATGTGGTCTTTCAGGGCTCTTATTTGCCTTTATCACAATTTTCAAAGTTTATCTAGAGTCCTGGATTAACTACCTGCATGTTATCTGAACAGGAATACTTTAAATCTTTCAGTAAATGCCTTCTTATCTATTTTAGCTCATCATAGAAATGGTGGTGACTTTGAGCTTATTGAGAGCCAAACCAAATGTACAAGCCTTTAGAGATCTAAGTTTACCTGATAATTAGGATTAACTGAAATTACTTACACAGCTTGGAAGAGACAACAAGTATTGTCACATAAACACAAGCCTGTAAAGATCAATAGTACCTTAAAATAGATCCTGCTCAATCACAGCCCTTAATACAATATTTAAAACAAACCTTTTTTTTTCACCCCCCATGTTGACCAGTTTCATTTTTTAAAATCATACCTTGGAAAAAATCCTCCTCTAGTAAGAAATGTTTCCTTTGTCTCTATCCTAAATTACAATGTTAGAAGTAAGTGATCTCAAAGTCTTTCTTTGAATGTCTTCAATTGAGTTGGGCATCTGGCCTTTATCCAAGAACCAAGTAAGAATTTGAAGAGCATCACTGTGCAGCTCCTTCTGTACTGGCAATGACTTTGGCTGTACACATGTCTGAAGTGAATGTTATGGAACACATATCATGATTTACCTTTCAGCCTGGGGAGAGGAGATGCTTCCTCCTGGCTGGACAGACCACAGGTATATTGCTCAGGCTTCTCATTAAGCTGAATTAAAATGTTAAACATAAACATTCATGTTTATATCCAGACAATCTGTGGCAAGGACCTTCTTTGGCCATTTCTGTAGAAGAAAAATACAGGTTTTTAAAACACTTGTAATTAAATAATTATTTTCGGTAGTTTGCACTAAATATTTATTAATTTATTTTAAATGTCTTATGTCTCTCTATCCATTTATTAGCTATTTTAAACTCACGCAAAAATAGACTTCAAGTCTACAAAACTCTATATGTACCTGCTGCTGTATGCAAAACAAGCTCTGACTAGATAATCTAAATCTAGACTTCACAGTCACAGCTGACTATGACTGTTTCTTCTGTTGTTAAGGATTTAGTCATAAGCTAAATATTTAGCCCTCTTAATCTTAATGACCTTTATCATTTTCCCCAGCAAATGCTCAATTTTTTTGAAATAAGTATTTTAGACATACAACAATGACAATAACCTAGCCCAAAATGATTTTGTCCAGAATGAATGTTAGCCTTAAGCAGAAGCAGCAGAGAACTGAAACTAGACCTGCTTAGTCAGTATTTCATAAAATAGAGTTCTCATTCCTTTTCATAAATAAAAACAATAAAACGTTAATGAGGGTTAGAAAAACTATTCCCATTCAGATTTTCACTCTCCCTTTTCCATCCCATTCCTTAAATAAAATAATATATGTTCATTCTATTAATATATAGACACAAATTGACTTCTTTTTCAAAGAAGAATTGAATGAAAACAGGAAGTTTAAGTCATGAAAAAGGACACTTTTATAATGACAGCCATGTGTAAAGGGAATGGCAGGAGTTTCAAAGTGTGGTGTTTTCCTTGATTTGGTCATTTAAAATAGATGCAACAGGATAGGGACATTTAGTTCTTCATGTGTTGTAGTGCATTTTCAGCTTTATTACTGCAGCATGTTAACTTGTCTAGTTTTGGCCATTATCTCCTTACAAAAAGCCTTTGATGATGGGCACAAAGCAGGCTCACCTGTGGAACAGAGTGGCATTTCTGAAATAAAAACGTGCTGAAACTAAATCCATAAAATACCAGTGAACTGTAGCTCTTTCCATAATTGGAGCAAAGTGTGAGGTGAACAACTCCCTTATGCAATTTTCCTGTTGATCAAACTCAGGGTTCTAGGAACTTATATGAAAGATTGCTTTCAAACTACAGATCATTAAAAATAATTGATTCTCACAGAGGAAAGGGACTCCATGGTTCTAGTTTATGAAATTTCTGATTCTTGGTATAATTGTTAATTTTTGCCTTTTGATCAATAAATAAAGGTAGCAAAGGTGGTAACACAGTTGGACGAAGAAGTTTTAGGCATGAGCAGTTTCCATTTGAAATTTACCTGTCCTTGTCCCCTGTACAAGGGAGGATAGGGGAAGGACAGGATTAATCTGATTATTCTTGTGTCTTTAAAGCCTTTAAAAGATAAATAATTACAAATGCAAAACCTCTTTCTGGGTACTAGGAATGTGTAGGATGGGAGGCAGTGAGCCCAAATCCATAAAGCATTATGAGGTAAATATTGGACTGGCACTGGAGTTGATGTGGTGTTTACAATACTTTCATTTAATTGTGCATACACTTCATTATGTTAGACATTACAAATGGCCTGAGTCCCAAGAGGAGAGATGTTAAGCAATAAATAGATATGTTCAGAATGGACAAACTCACAAGGAAGACAGAAAATTAAAGCAGTCCACTAAGAATAAGCAACAGAGGATGAATGTGGGAGAACTAGAGAGACAATTAAAGAATTGAAACATGACAGGGAAGCATATACAGTATGTACAGAAATCACAGGAAAAGTAAAACAGCCCAACAGACCATCAGGGCATCAATCAAAGCATGTGGTAACACAGGAAGCAAACAAGAGTATTAGGAAAACCACAGCTTCACACTGACTTAATAGACTGTTGACATTAAGCTGCTAAAAAAAGTGAATGATGGAGTAGAAAATATATTTCAGTCAAAGCTGACATAACCACAGATATGGTTAAATGAATGTGGTAAAAACAAGCAACTACTTCTGAACCACTGACATTAAACTTTGAAGTGAGAAGTAAGATGGTAAAAAGAATAGTGCACTAAAAGTAGTAGCATTTTTTAGTGACTTTGAGGAGTAAAATAACACATAGTGTTTTCTGTTTATGAACTAGCCATGAAAAGTAGAAACTTACTTGTGCAGAAGAAAGCATTCATTTCAATAGTTGTTTCTTCCTTGTTGCATCTGTAAAGGTTCCTTTGGAAGTTCCCCACAAAAAATCAAACACAAATAGGGTCATTACGAATGGCACTAATTACCTTTAAAGTTAATTTTTAAGGGAGACATGGTACATTCCTTATTCCTACTATAAAATAATCAGATTTTCATGCTACTCAGGAAACTCAGGTGACTAAAATAAGGAATTGAAGAAAAGGACTTTAATGTGGGTGAAACAAGAAATGATACATGTGCTGGGTGTTGTTAGCAAACTCTGTCTGTCTTAACAGATGCTTTACAGGGACATGGTCTCCCCTGGTTGCAGAAAGGGGTAGGACCGAGATCTTTGTGGGTGGGGCTTAATTGCTATTCTATACCATCCACATAATTTCTGGGGAGTGGGCTCAGAGGAAGAACAATGTGGCTCTACACCACAGGTGCATAATTTTGTTCCCTTTCTTCCTCAGGGAAGTTGCCAGGACCAACACTGCATCTCTGTCCCTCTCCCACTGGTGCCCATCCCTTCCAGCTCTCAGGAGAGCACAGCTGAGACTGAGTGGAGCTGAAAGGGGCCGAGCCCAGAGGAGCAGAGCGGTCACAGTGTGGATAATCTGTTATTCTGGAGGTCTTTTCTTCATTGTTTTCATTGTCTTGGGCTCAGGGAAGGGGAATGCCAACTGCAGGGAGCACCATCTTGTCTTTGTCTTGGGAATAACCATGAGTAACAGCTGAGCTACAGGAATAGCTCTATCTTGGTTTTTGTCCAGTCAGCCATGTGGAACTGAGTCAAGGGGGTGAACACCTTTTGTCTGTAAGTCTTCTTCTCTTTTTTTGTTAATATTGTTGCTGCTACTGGGCATTTCTTTTTCCATTCCTATTTGTTTTCAGCAAATTATCTCCAGCCATGGTCTCTGCCTTTGTCCCTCTCACCAGATGGAGGGCATGGGAAAGAGGAGCAGTTTCTTTTGAGTTTAATTCCCAGCTAGTTTGAAACCACCTCATGGTCCATTTCTGGTATTTACAGAAATCAAATTTCTGTTAAAATGCTAAATTTTCTAGCTGTACTGCTAAAGTGAGATTAAGTTTCTTAGTTGACATATGACTTTTAGCAAGTGCCATCAACACGGCCTTGTCTTGTGGTGATTCTATGACAATACTGTATTCCCCATTGCCTGCTTGATTTCCAAAATGCAGCTTGTACCTTTAAACTGCAAAGGGACAGACAAGCTGGGGGAACTCTTCAAAGCAGCTTACTTGACCTTGCAGTTAGATGTTTACATACTTTTTCTCCGGGCTGGCAGTTTCTGCACTTAGGAGAGAGTTTTCCTCTCTAGCTCTTCAACTTTCAGCTGAAAGGGACTGTGACCTGCCCCAGTGGCTTCTGTTCCTTTTTGGACTGTTTTTGGCTTGCTTCTTTGTCCAAGACCAGCTCACCATCTCTGGGACACTCAGAGAGACTCTTGGGGGCACTGTCAGACCCCATCCCAACTCAGGGCTGTGTAAGCAGCTAAATTTTACAGACAGAAGGGACCATGTAAAATTCACCTGCCTCTGGGACAGGAGAGGATTTCAATATCCTTTTCTGCCCCATGCCTGAGGAGGAGGAGATGCTGTTTGTTAAATAAATAGTTTTTTTCATTTTCATTTGAGAAATGATTTCCTGAATCTGTGAGGGGAAGGGCTGCTGGGACTTGCTTTCCCAGAGGAGAGAGAGATGCCTTTTCCAGGTCCTTGCCTCCTGAATTTGTGTCCAAACCAGCACAGCCTTTGTATTTCTTTGTGCAGGAAAATCTGTAGACAAGTTGAAATTATATTGTCGAGGCGTCTGACGTTAATTTGTTTACAGAGGATACCACCATTACAGAGAAAGTGTTAGGACTCAGTATTGTCCTGCCTCCTTCTTATGGATTCATCAGAAATTACTGAGCATTGCTGCAAGCAAGTGCTGGCAAATTTCATATCTGGTTGGGTGGCAAAGCACTCTGCACTTTTGCCCTTAACCTGCAGCTGTAGTATTTTGAGCAGTGATGCCAGCAGATCACACAGGTTAAACAACCTTGCAATTGCCTGAGTGTTGTCTCATGGAGGATAGCTGATGGGGATTTTTCACTAAAGTATGTTCCCACTATTTTCTCATTATCTCTGGGGATTATTTGCCTCAGTTCTTTTCATGTGCAATACTGCTTTTGGTATCTGCCGTGTTCTAAACCACCCCATCCAGCCTCACAATAACACTGTAAGCAAAAGGGAAGAGTTTCTAGGGATAATCATGTCTTTTTTTTTTTACTAACATTATTTTTTTGATTAATGGTGCCAGAAATCAAGTTTTGGACTCTTAAATATCTTCAAGGAACTGGAAAAAGGGGAAAAAACTGTATAGAAATATGTAGATCACTTTTGCAAGTGTTCTTTCTGCTTTTCAGGGGCAAGGATACCTTTTTTCAGTAAAAGCAGAGGTCCCTGTGCACAAGAATGGATTTAGATGGATCTTATGTAAAAATGCAGTGGATGGATGCCAGGCAGAATGATTACCTGATTTTGTACCTCTGCCCTATCAGAGAACTCTCTGTGCAGGAAGAACAGAAGAGACTCATGGACACTGTGACTGGCAGATAAGACTTTATTTTCCAGTGTGTTGCTTCAACAAAATGTAACTGTCATTCTTCAGTGAATTTAAATGAGAATGAACATATGAACCTTTATAAGTCCCAGTAAACTGTAGCCTGTTGCTGCTACTGCACTTTGAGTCTTCTGTGAATATGCACAATATGGAAAGAACATTTTATAAACTTAGAAAAAAATGCAGAGAGAAGGATTAGAGGCTGTGACATATGAGAAGAGATTAAGACAATTTAATATAATATGCTGCTGCTTGAAGGAAAGACTATAAAGAGTGATATGACTGCATACAAATACCTCAGAGGTAAAGAATGAGAGTTACAGGGGTTATTATAATATTATTTACTGCGATATCTCTTCTACCATCAACTTAGACTATTAACTCTGAGAAATAAAGATTGAGTAGNCAAGCTGGGGGAACTCTTCAAAGCAGCTTACTTGACCTTGCAGTTAGATGTTTACATACTTTTTCTCCGGGCTGGCAGTTTCTGCACTTAGGAGAGAGTTTTCCTCTCTAGCTCTTCAACTTTCAGCTGAAAGGGACTGTGACCTGCCCCAGTGGCTTCTGTTCCTTTTTGGACTGTTTTTGGCTTGCTTCTTTGTCCAAGACCAGCTCACCATCTCTGGGACACTCAGAGAGACTCTTGGGGGCACTGTCAGACCCCATCCCAACTCAGGGCTGTGTAAGCAGCTAAATTTTACAGACAGAAGGGACCATGTAAAATTCACCTGCCTCTGGGACAGGAGAGGATTTCAATATCCTTTTCTGCCCCATGCCTGAGGAGGAGGAGATGCTGTTTGTTAAATAAATAGTTTTTTTCATTTTCATTTGAGAAATGATTTCCTGAATCTGTGAGGGGAAGGGCTGCTGGGACTTGCTTTCCCAGAGGAGAGAGAGATGCCTTTTCCAGGTCCTTGCCTCCTGAATTTGTGTCCAAACCAGCACAGCCTTTGTATTTCTTTGTGCAGGAAAATCTGTAGACAAGTTGAAATTATATTGTCGAGGCGTCTGACGTTAATTTGTTTACAGAGGATACCACCATTACAGAGAAAGTGTTAGGACTCAGTATTGTCCTGCCTCCTTCTTATGGATTCATCAGAAATTACTGAGCATTGCTGCAAGCAAGTGCTGGCAAATTTCATATCTGGTTGGGTGGCAAAGCACTCTGCACTTTTGCCCTTAACCTGCAGCTGTAGTATTTTGAGCAGTGATGCCAGCAGATCACACAGGTTAAACAACCTTGCAATTGCCTGAGTGTTGTCTCATGGAGGATAGCTGATGGGGATTTTTCACTAAAGTATGTTCCCACTATTTTCTCATTATCTCTGGGGATTATTTGCCTCAGTTCTTTTCATGTGCAATACTGCTTTTGGTATCTGCCGTGTTCTAAACCACCCCATCCAGCCTCACAATAACACTGTAAGCAAAAGGGAAGAGTTTCTAGGGATAATCATGTCTTTTTTTTTTTACTAACATTATTTTTTTGATTAATGGTGCCAGAAATCAAGTTTTGGACTCTTAAATATCTTCAAGGAACTGGAAAAAGGGGAAAAAACTGTATAGAAATATGTAGATCACTTTTGCAAGTGTTCTTTCTGCTTTTCAGGGGCAAGGATACCTTTTTTCAGTAAAAGCAGAGGTCCCTGTGCACAAGAATGGATTTAGATGGATCTTATGTAAAAATGCAGTGGATGGATGCCAGGCAGAATGATTACCTGATTTTGTACCTCTGCCCTATCAGAGAACTCTCTGTGCAGGAAGAACAGAAGAGACTCATGGACACTGTGACTGGCAGATAAGACTTTATTTTCCAGTGTGTTGCTTCAACAAAATGTAACTGTCATTCTTCAGTGAATTTAAATGAGAATGAACATATGAACCTTTATAAGTCCCAGTAAACTGTAGCCTGTTGCTGCTACTGCACTTTGAGTCTTCTGTGAATATGCACAATATGGAAAGAACATTTTATAAACTTAGAAAAAAATGCAGAGAGAAGGATTAGAGGCTGTGACATATGAGAAGAGATTAAGACAATTTAATATAATATGCTGCTGCTTGAAGGAAAGACTATAAAGAGTGATATGACTGCATACAAATACCTCAGAGGTAAAGAATGAGAGTTACAGGGGTTATTATAATATTATTTACTGCGATATCTCTTCTACCATCAACTTAGACTATTAACTCTGAGAAATAAAGATTGAGTAGAAAAAAAATCAGAAAATATCTGGAAATTGAATACACTGTAGAGGGATATTTAGGTAATATTTTAGGAAATAACTTTAAAGGGTAAGGCTTTTAGTGCTTCATCTTGCACCATTAATATCTTTGGAGATCTTAAAAGTGACTTGAATAAAAAATTAAGATAAGGGCCCTTCAGGCAACAGTCTGAGAAAGCCAAAGAAGCAGTTAATATGTGAAATTCACCTGCATTAAAGATATTTTAAGAGCTGTGTGTGAGAGAATATCAGAGAAAGGATTAGAAGGGGAAATCCTGATTTTTCTGTAGAGGTAGCTGACCTCAAAGGTTTCCAAACTGACTTTCATCAAGTATTTTAAAGGTGTCAGGCAAGAGTTTCTCTCTTCTGGAGAGTGAGCAGATCAGTTACTCATTATATTCTATATGCTATGGCTGCTACAAGATGTTGATGCTGTCTCCTGCCAGATGCACCACAGGGAAGAAGGCTTCTTGTTACTACTTAATTGTAGTTAGTGCACAAGAATAAAGCTTTTGATATATTAAATTCCTCATGGATGCAAAATGGCTTGTTTCTATAAATATTACCATGTGACAGACCATTTTCCTGTAGGTGTTTTAACAGCCTTAGGTGTTTCTACACTCTAAATGCCTGCTAGAGGACAATAAAGCTGCTGTACAAGGGTACACTATCAAGAAACAAGTGAAAATATACACAGTTTAAATGGGCTGTTTTCCTTGTGACAGCAATTTCATTTGAAACATTTGCTTATTTTGCATTCTATACTGTTCTCATAAACTGGCATATTTTCAGAGCACAGCCTATGATTTCATTTAAATAACTCTAGTTCCTAATATTTATGGTGCAAAACTGGTTTGAATAATAGCCAAACTACACTAAGAGTGAGCTTTCCAAACATGCTAAATGCTGACCCTTGTGATTTAGTGGAAGTCTTTGGGTGGCTTTAGATGCATTGGTAGTTTCTAATATAATGCCAGCTGTGGAAATTGTTATCTCTGGGTGTTGTGGTTGCTAAGAGCTTACACATTTCATAGTAAGACTGGAAAAATTAATGTCATAGAAATCTAGTCTAGGTTATTAAATACTGCCAAACCATTCTGGAAGAGGAAATTCCTAGGCTGCACATTATTCAGAGCTAATATAGTCCTCAGTAGAAGTGTCCTTGCCTTCATTTTACACTTGACTCTAGGCATTCATTTTGGTCATTGTCTGAGAACAGATTTCATGCTAGCTGCAGCGAGTATGGCTGCTGTCATGAGTGAAGAACTTTCATCAATAACAGCTACTCACTTTGGTCTTTGTGTGTGCCTGCAGCTCTCAGGAATTTATCTGTCTAACTCTGTGTACAATTCTGTTCAGTCCCTACATTGTAAGGTGTCTTGAGAGCTCTTATGTTAACAAGTGGGAGACTGATTTTATAGTGTATGCACAAACAGGACCTGATGGATGACCCATTTGGTAGGGCAGGCTGTTGAAACACACTGAATATTTTCCTTCTGTGATGAAAACAATTCTGTGTGAACAGCTCTTATCTGCATAAAATTTTGATGGCTGCTCAAATGCTTCTGTCTCAGGCTCTGTACTGTAATGTTTTCTGCATTTGTGACTTATATGAGCAGTGTTGGATATACTTTTCTTTGGAATCTTTGGAGAACAATAGTTAGCATTCAGGAGAAGGTTAGTGCCATGAAATCTACTGGGGTGCCACTCACATAAAACAATGTATGCACTTCCTGAAATTTACAGAAGAAACAAAAAAAGAAATAGTGCTGCAAAATAACACTGACAAGAGTTCATGAACAGATCACATATAAATAAACTACAATGGAAATAGTGGTACAAGAAAAGGCAACTGCTTCATCAGATTTCTTCATTGGAAACAATTTGGCTGCCAGCTGAACAATTGTTATCCCTTAGACATATCACATTATTTACACTTCCCTAGGAAGAATATACCCTCTCATTGACCTTCAGGCAGTTATGTGTCCATTAATGATTTCCTTTGGGCTTTGTCAAGGGACATATATTGCTTCTACATTTAAAATTAAGTAGAAAAGGACCATTTCCTATTTAATATTATTTCTTAATTTTTAGATATCCTTATGCATTTTTTCCCAAACACTTTCAGAATGAAGTCCCTTTCAAAGCAGATTATGTTCTGCTGACTCTTCCTCAAAATTACATAACCATTCTTAAAAATATTTGCAATCATATAAGACCAAATGTGAAAAGAGATTCCTAAGGATTGTTCCTTTAAGTGCAAATTCAAGCTTCCTGAAGCTGGTAACACAGTGAAAAGTGCTCTTGAGCCTAGTTCTATTATTCTTACACTGAACAGAACCTTACTCTGTGAGCAAATCCTTATGATTTCTTTTCACCTTTGTGTTCTCTGTTTCCTACTTATTAAATTAACCAAATTCAGTCTGTAATGATGAAGGTCTTTTATCAGAGCAAGGTTTGCTGTAGGCTCTTTGCTAGAGATAATTTCATTTGACCTGCAAAACCTGGAAAGGAATTAAATATTTTAGGTAGGTTATGTTACATATTTAAATATAACTTTCATATATAAAGTTACAACACTTAAATTGCATAGAATCACAGAATCACAGGAAGAAGAAAGACCTGTAGTACATTACCTAGTCTGTCTTTAGGTCTAAGTATCATATGCTTTATGTGTTTCAGTATTAACAGGCATCTGATTAGACTTTTCTTTAAGATGCACATTTTCTGAGGTTCCCATGATGCCCTAAAGCAATCTACCACTAGTCTTACCTGTTTTTATCTCTATATGAATTATTATTCTGTATATCAATTTATGTCAGTTTATTCTTTTCCAGACTGTCAAGAACACAAAGGTCTGGGGATACACTTTTAAACACTTCTGATGTGTATTTGAGAAGTATTAATTCTCCACAAGCACCCCCATTTTACAGGTCACACTCCCCTCTGAATTCTCTTTAAACTGAAAATAAAAATGCAAAACTTTCAGTCTTCCTCAGTGCTTATGTTGTCCAGAACTCTAATCTTTCTTCTGAAGACTGTTCTATTAATTGCAACCTTTATTGACACAGAAAGCCAAAGCTAAACACAGGTTAATGCAGTGCTGAATAATGGAGGAGGATTACCTGCAAGAGACACTTGGCTCAGACAGGCTGATATGGAATTTCTGTGTTTCAGAAAAGTGTGCTATTTCAGCCTGTCATATTTTATATATGCATTTTATAGATTTTGAGAAACTTCATAAAATAATAAAGCCATTAGGTGAAAAATACATGTCATTTTATATGAAACTGTCTTCATTGTTAAGTCACATGCTGTTCCCAGTCCTGAGGATATTCTGGCCAATTTATACTCTCAACCCGTTCCACTGTGTTCACACTCAATACTTAAGAGTCATACAAGATTCAGAGTGATTGTTTTGACAATTATGGCACTTGAGCACCACAGAGGTAATAAAATGCTGTACAGAGATCAACTTATGGACAAGAAATAGCCCAGCAACAGGCAGGTTAAAAATGGAAAGTGAAGTATATTGAGGAGTTTGCATAGCCCTCACTTCCTTTTAAAAATATACATAACCATCACAGCATTATTTAAGAATGCTCTCATCATTTTTTTTTCTGTTTTTAAAGTGTTTTTTATCTCATCTAATTTCAGGCTTCTGTAAATTGGACATCTAATTTAATCTAATTTATATACTTTTGGCTTCTTAATTAACAATGGAATGATCAAAGCACCTGTGAGGATCTTCTACACCACCATCTTAAGGGATTGAATTGGTATCTGAAAGCACTTGTTTTTCCACATAGACTGAACCCATAGCAATCTCATACCACCTGTTTTGCCTCAGATAACATAACTTGAGATACCTCTGTGAGATGAAGTTGACTCAAAATTTTAGTGCAATCAGAGGAAGTGGTTTTAAACAATCCATAGTCTCAACTACTGACAAGATAGAAGGCAGTTTTTACTTAGAATCCTGAAGCAATTAAATTGTATTTGGCATTCTATTGCAAACACAATCTTTTTGATACAGATACAGTCATATCAGCTGGTTAACAATATTAACATCCTAGTCTTGTAAATTTAGATCAGCAAAGGGAGACTGTGAGTAAACAACAATTTAACTCTCTTGTGTTAAGAGATCAATCTACCAAAATATCACATGTATTTCTCATGGCACTTTAATGGCCTTTGGTGGATTTGAAGTACCAGAAGAATAAGATATTGTTTGAGATGAGGCCATGCTTGAACTTCAGTAAATGAAACATCAGTTCTTTGAGTACCAGTCTGCTGTTTGTAGATCACTGTGACAGCATGATTGGAAATGTATCATCTTGCTGCTTTGAAGTTTTAATGCCATCCTCTTTCATTTATGTCATTAAATATAGATGTTGCAGAAGGTTAAAGCCCTTTGTGATATCTTATGTGAAAAAGTGTTTTGCAGCTGGGGAGCCATTTATGAATATATTTGGATAATGAATTTACTTTTTATTTCATGGTATGTTTAGCAATGATATATAATTATACTAAACAGACTAAAACCTGATAGTGAAGAAAAATAGGATCAAAGGATTGAAAGAAACTATAATTCAAACTCTATCACAAGATTTAACAATTCCTTCACTCTTTTGGGATAGTAAAGGGTGAAACTTTGTCATATTTTCAAACTAAATCTGAAAAGCACTAAGCAATCAAATCTCAAAGGAAATATTTGATTTCAGTTTGTGAGAAAGGTTCTGGAAAAAAAAAACACAAATTAAACAATACATGTAAGTACACAAAATTTATGGAAAGAAAATCTGAAAGTGTTATTTAAAATTATTTCATTAGATGTTTTTTGGTTTTAATATAAATTTTCCTCAGACTAGAATGATAATTAAAACTTAAGACTGAAACCAGTCATAAATCCAAGGAAAAAGGTAATAGGAATCGAGCTAAGAATAGTAATATGACTAAAGATTATAACTGTGATGTGAGAAAAATAGGCAGTTTGATTTCTGCCAAGCAGTTTTATTAGTGTAAGTTTTGCCTTTGGCTATGAAATTAGTAATATATGATGATTTCAGCTATTGACTTGGACTGGTAAATATGCTTCACTTATTCTTTGAGGGGAAGAAGAAGCAGCTGTCCTCTAATATTAATTGTTTTCAGTTATTCCATATCTGTGAAATACAAGCTAAGCTTTCCCACTCATAAATTAATCTCTGTATTCCTTTCATAGAGACCCAATCACCCTTACAGTTTTAGTTTCTTACTAAATCTTGCAGAAAATAATATTTCATGCACTTAAGAATGCTGGTGCTCATTGCATTTAATCAACAATTTACAAAGTACTTTAATTCCATGGAAGTTACTGTTAGCCCAGATCACTTCTGAGATGATTCTGACCAGAATCCATGGAACATGCACAAGCATTTTGATTTCACATATTTTGAATTTGTAAAAATTCCTGGCCACCCTCCTGAGAATTTCCTCCTGGTTTAAAATGTGAAGCTAGAAAATCTTTAAGTTTCCTATGCACCACTGACATGACAGCTATGGGAAATGCACTCTTTATCAGGGCAGACCCTATCATGAGATATTTTGGTTTTAACCTACAAGTTTCAGTTCAGCAGTTTTGGAGACCTTTTTTTCCCCAGTTCTCTTATGTGCAGCTTTAAAATATTCCCATTTCCCTCTCTTCTTTTTGCCCACATAATCATTCACTTCCCCTCAAACCAATGTCACTTGACAGAAAGATATTGAATGACTAATGCCATTGAGGGCACAGCCAGATTTTAGCAGCACCAGTGAGCACCATGGCTCTGTCTATACCACTCTGAAATTGAGTACTCAAGATGGGCTGTCAGTGCTTTGCTCTGCTTGTTTCCTGTCTGAAGATATTTGCTGGGTATCTGTGATGATATGATAGTGTTTTATCTGCCAGCAAGCCAGGCCCAAGCCCAGGGCTGACATCCTGCTGGCCTCAGTCTGTCCCCAGCCTGGGGGAAGTTCCTGATGCCCAAGGCTGGGAATGTCCCCAGCTGCCCCCTGGCTGCCCTGGAGCTGTCTGTCCCGTGGGATGGGTCCTGGCTGCCAGAGCCTGCCCTGACATCCCTGGGGAGATGCTGCTTCTCCTAGCCCCGAGGAGCTACTGGCCTGTGCTGCACGCTGAGATATTTTACCCTTTTTCCCAAAATAAGAATTCAGTCAAGATCCTGCCTTGACCAACTGTCTGTCTCTGAGGTCAAAGATTAAAGATGCCTTGAAGACATTCAGAGCAGAGTGGACACGAGTCAGCCTGCACACACACAACATACACAGGGTGCATCAGGGATGCAGATATACTCAGGAATACCAATGAGGGCCGTGCATGCTGCCCTGACTCCAATTACACTCTTCAAACACACAGCCCTCTCTACTTGCAGTTTTCATATTTTAAATGCATGAAGATCTTCAGAGTAAATCTGTTTTAATTTCGAATACTTATTCCGTTATCTACACAAATATAATGTCCATTAAAAAAGTAAATAGGTTACCTCCAAACTTATGAAGTCTTAATCAGTTAGAAATAAATATTCTGTTCATTAAATTACTAGCCTTAATGTTTACATGTTAAAAAAAAAGATGAAAAACTGCTAAATTATTCCAGCAAGATCAGCTTTGATTTGTAAGGGTTTGTGCAGATTTGATCAGTCTTGTTAAAAGGATCATAAATTTTACTCCTTTATTTCTGAAATTTTACTGCTTTGTCAAAACACCTTTTGAATGTCATGCAAAGCTTCAACTTTTTAGCATAAATATCAGCTTTCTAAGGAGAATTTCCAAAAAGTTCATATTTAGCTCCAAATTCTAAAGCTCTTATGAAAGATTTTCAAAGAGCAGACTAAACTCTGAAAAATATTTGCTCTGCAGAATGCGATGCTGTATTGTTGTCCAACATGTCAGAAAAAAGATCACAAATTCAAATCATGTTTTGAAAAATTCCAGGTATATAGAGCTGCATGCCTTTTTTTCGGTAACAAAACTTGTCATTTTGTTTCACAAGATACCAAATTGAAGTCATGCTGCAGAAACAAGCTGAGTGATAACATAAGAGCCATCATGGAATAATACAGATTTTTTTTGTCTGATTAATGTCACCAGGTATTTCAGCATGGAATCACAAGATGTAATTCAGTGTATAGCTGTTCTATTTGTTTTATTTGTTTCAAGCTTCCTAAATATCTTTTGTTCTGCACTGGAAACAAGAAGCAAAATCATGAACGTATTTTCAGATATTTTCACAGCTACCTATAAAAATAATTCCATTTTCTTTCTAGCCCATTCAAATAAGATCATTCTAACCTGAGATAAAAGGACAATAGTGCTTCTCTAATACTGGAAAAAATAGCAGGCTCTGATTTTTTCTGTAAATGTAAAAGAGATATCACTAATAAAATCTGAGCTGTAACTTAGGGATGATCTTCCTTCACCATTTCAATGAACTTTGTTTAATAAATGATTATGCTGTAGGACATTTCACATGTGGCATCAAATAAACTTATTCTGAGTCTCAGGTCTCCAACTGATAATAATAGGTTCAAACTCATCTTTTCAATCACCTAAACTGAATATCAAGTTTTCCTGTACTTATTATACATACATTCCTTATTCTACTTCATTGTAAAAATGCTCAACACTTTCCTATATGTAGGGCAAAAGCAGCTTATGATTAAGCTCACTGTCACAAAGAGACTGACCTGGCAATTCTTGCCTGTGCAAAACCTCTCACTGAATAAAGACCTGCCTTGTAATGGTTTGGAAGTTCTTTTGCTGCTGCTTTACACTCTCACTGAGCCTTGCCCAAGCAGCAACTCAAATCATGTTTGATCCTAGGCACAACAGAAATTTTATATCCAAGTGTTGTATATTTTCCTTATGGATTTCAGACTCTACAAGTATTCTATGATATAATCCTGTTGATTGCATTCTACATCAGCTCACGACTGACAGAAAGGTTCATCTCTTCCAAATATCTTGCAAGCAGAAAAAATGTCCTATGCTTCATTCTAAAATGTTTTCTTTCACAGTCACCAAAGGCCAAGAAATAACCTTTTGGTTAGTGCTTGCCATTTGATTTCCAAATCAGAAAAAAAGGGATTCGAACAGAGTCAGATGCATTTTGTATTTGCTGTTGATTGTCTTTTAAATCTATCTGGATCCCTTAGGTTATTTGTTTCACTAACAAATATGATAGTCAAGTGGTTTTGGGCTCTGCTGTACTGTGACTGAAGGTGACCTGTAGCACCAATTGTATGAAAACATTTGCTGTGGGCAACTGGCAAAGAGATTAAATCTTTGCAGCAAATCTGCCCACGTCTTTTTAAAACTGTGACCATGCTCAGAAGTTCTAGGTAAGCACTGTGACTCCCATGCCTACATAATTTATGCAATTCTAGCTGATCAAAGTGAATTTAAAATTCTACAGTTGAACAAAACAGGATGCAGCAGCCCTAACTAAGCCTTCCTAATACCAAACAAATTTTGCTGTTTGTTCCCTTGTCCTTCTTTTCATCAATCCAGAGTATTTTGGTGCCAGAACTATGACCATTGTCTCATTCTTTATCTTTTCTTTTCTTAGAAAAATTTAGCAGACTTCCCCCTGTGATGACCTACACTTGAGCACTGGTTTCTTTACATATACACTATTCATACAGAAACTTTGGGGTTAGATACCAAAACCCTGACTGTATCTGAAGGAAAAACCCTTAGTTTTTATTTTTAAAACTCAAAGCATAGTACAAAAAAACCCAACTCTTTTGCAGTTCTCAGCAATCAGCATTTCTTTGAAGTTTCTGCTTTAGTGTGTGACATTGCAAAGATTTTTCTGTAAGATTGGCAGGAGATTAAATCACAGATTGGACAGCATCTTTCTTTGAAGTTTGCATGGCTAGGTGATTTATTCATGACTGTCTAACAGATAAGATTTTGGTAGGTCGATTTTTATATTATGTGTCACAACAGCTTCTGTAGTGACCAACTACTTAGTGAGAAAAGGCTTGGCAGGATGTACCAGAGTGGAATGAATCACAGAAATCTGCTTACAAAGTAACAAGGTATGTTCTGCTATCACCTTCCTACAGACTCGCCTGGAGTTAAAGATTAGAGTGGTGTATTCATGCAAGAGAGACATCAGAGAGTTCACAGGCTCTCTGGTACCGTCCTCCTGTACCTCACTGTTCTTAGTACTCAGCCTGAAACCTTGGCTATACACTTATTAAACATACTGGTGAAAAGACAAGCAATATGGAACAAAGATATCTTTCATTTGCAGAGCATTTTTGGTTTCTGTTAAACACACTCTACTGGAAAAAAATGTGGGTTTGACCGTGGGAGAGCTTTACCCTTGCAAAGGAGGAGTGTATTCAGTTTGTTTCAGCAAGTTGCTCTGTGATAGATGTAGCAGAAAATATAACAGTATAATGGCCTCTCTTGTAACCTCATATCTGTAATTTGCTTATAGCACTTCTAAGACTTAAAATAATACATGTAATTGACTTTTTTATAGTGCTATTGGCCCATGCTATACTTTGTTCCCTAGGGTAGAGCAATAAAAAACAAATATTGAATTTTAAATACAAGACAAATACCATATCAATTAATTTGAAACAAATAATAACTGACAGTTATGTCTTTTTTATTTCTTAGAGGTTCTCAGAGCAGACTAGAACTCTAACAACTGTTTAATTAACTAAGAAAGAAACTAGGAAACCCAACTTTATTGTGCTCTGAAACTGAGCAGCTTCTCAAAGAATGAAAAATTTTCCTTACAAAACTGCCAGTTTCAAAAAGACCTGCAAGGAGATCTGATGGATTATCAGACTGTAGCTTTATGTAAATATATATAAGTAAGCAAATAAATGTATAAATAAATAAGATTATGCCAGTGCATTTTAAGTTTCAAAAATGAAAAACTATTTTTCTGCATCTACATCATCAGAACATCAGGTTTATGCAGTATTTCATCCTTTGTAAGACTAAGTCTATAAATATTAGGCACAGTCCCTTGGAAAATACGTCAGGAATTGTTATTTTAGGCTGGAGGGATGGATGAGGGTAATTCAGATGAAGGTGTGCCACTGATGAATTACCACAGCCACACTGCACATTTTGATCTTCAGAGGCAGCTCAAGTATAGATCAGCTGGATCTGAGGTATCTCAATGGATCACAGCCCAGAGCATAAAAATTTACACATCAGGCTCTTCATTCATTGAGTGTCAATAACAGTAATAACAAATAGTAAGAACATTTTAATGATCTTAGGAATTTCTAATAGGTATCCAACTGTAGGAGTGAAAGAGATTCCAAGAAGCAGGAAGATAATGATAAGAGAATTCAAAAGGATGTTATACCTAAGCAGTCTTCCTTCTGTGCCGAAAGAAACAAATTCTTATCCAATGCTAGGCATTGGATTCATAGCTAATGTAGTTCCTGTAGATCATCCCATTGCTATTATTTCTTTACAGCTGAGAGTAATTGTGTGTTTGATCATTAAAATAATGCTACAATCCTTATATTGACGTGTTAACAAGTTAATTTTTTTCAGAGATTGTCAGTGTATTCTCTAAGTTGTCTTACAGAATAAGCTTTCCAGCATCTTCACTGTGTTTACTTTCTATCTGAAAAAAGAAGGTAAAATATAAAATCTATTTTCTAAAAAAAAAAATAATAAAAAAATTTTCTCACATAACCAATCAACTAAATCCAAGAAAACAGAATTTAAAAAATCTAACATTCCAATTGAAATATACCTCATTAGGGGTTGAATATGTATTAAGACACATAAATATCCAGTACATATTAAAAGATATGAATAATTAGCTGATATTTAAAGGGCATTTAAAAATAGTGGACATGAATATTTAACATGATTTCTGATGAGATTTGGAGGTGGGAAACAGCCTTGAAAACCAGAATAGTATGAGTATGTATCTTGTCTTCTAAAGAGGGCTTGATTAGGATGTAATAATAAAACATGGAACCACATAGCTAACAATGGAAAGAAACAAAATCTTGAACAGCTGTTCCAAAATGGAACAGGAAACCCACACACTGAATGAGTCAGGGGTCCTGAGAAATGGAATCACATTTCCATTATATCATTTAAACTCAGTACAAATAAGAGAAACTGAAAACTGGTGGTTTTTTTCCAGTTTCTGAATTAGACTTTTTACCTCCAGTAAGACACAGCCTAGATAAATTTTGTGGTATATTATTGTGAATTAGATTTCTTCCATCAAATACCTTGGCATTATTGCTAGCATATAGAACCACCTGTAACATTTGACTTCTACAGAGCCTTGTGGGATATCAATGTTTATTTTCTCATTGTATGCTGAACTGATAAATATTAAATTTGAGGAATATTTTCTGGATCATCATAATATTTAAAAAAATTAATTTATTTTCATTTATTTACCACCATTTTGTGTTTGCTTTTAACTTGGACAGTCATCTGTCTGAGCTTAGTTACAAGGTTATTCACAGACTATTAAAACAGCCTTACCCTATTTTTCAGTCAGGATTGTGAGCCTGAGATCAGATATCACAAACAACCACTCATGGTTCTAAAATAACAGGATTTCAGCCAAGTAAACTAAAGAATACAACTTATGCTTGAAAGAATAAGCCACTGAGTCAAATATATTCGTAAAGACAGTGAAATGACTGAATAAACCCTTATATTTGAGATACTCAGTGCATCTACAGATATGTGAAGAAAAGAATCACTAGCAATTTTTAATGTCTCCATGGAGGTCTGGTTATGCAAGTTTATAGAACCATAGAATCATAGAATGGTTTGGGTTGGAAAGGACCTCAAATATCACCCAGTTCCAAACCCCTTTCCATGGGCAGGGGCACCTTCCATTAGACCAGGCTGCTCAGAGCCCCATCCAGCCTGGCCTTGAAGTCTTACAGTAAGCACATTATGGCAGAAAGATAAAAAACTCCTTGTATATCTCAAATGAAATTAATTTGGCTTTGTTTATATATCTGAATTTCAAAATTTTTTTAAATACTGGTGACTTTTGTTGTTTTTTAATTTTTTTTTAGTGACAGGCTAGTGTCATTATTCTGGAAAAGTTAGAAGATCTTCTGATAGAAAAAACTTGCAAAATTCTCAGCATTTTTGAAAAACCATCTGTTTCCATTTCCCTGTACATGGTATCTTCATTGTCTTGGAAACAACATGTGAGCTGTGCACAATTTTCTATATGGATTCAAAATCTGAGCTGCTCTGTTCAAGCTGTGTTACAGGAATCATTCAACTGCAAGATGCTTGAAATTACAGATTTTTTTAATTGATTTTTGCCCCCAAAGCCTTATCCCTTTTTACATAGTTACTTATTTATATACTTGTGCCAAGGCATGCATATTGGCAGCCAGAGGACTTTTACAACACATGCCTGGACATGTTTTCAAATTAAACTGTCATTCTCAGAGAGAAGTCAATGACAA
This sequence comes from Notiomystis cincta, assembly GCA_013398075.1. NCBI lineage: Eukaryota > Metazoa > Chordata > Aves > Passeriformes > Notiomystidae > Notiomystis > Notiomystis cincta. Next base: position 200,262 of record VZRX01006114.1, read on the forward strand.
CAAAGGAATTAACTGATAATGAACAATATTTTGATAATCTATCCTTTGTTTATCTGTTTCTGAAAAATCTGTGCCTGTTTGCAGTCAGACAAACATATTTCAAAATGCTTCATGTACAAATAGTTATATAGCAATTATGCTTCCAGGTCTTATACCTCAGGCTACAGATGTCCCTCTGAAGTTTAAAGCTGTATGTCAACATGAATTTACTCTGTATTAATGATAATCTCCCTCCTGTCACTCAAAGATTTAGCTCTCTTTAGGAACTTGGGGATATGGTGCCTAATTTCGGAATGAAAAGAAGATAAGAATAAAAAAAAAACTCCGGACAGTTGGACTTTAAATAGCAAAACAAAAAATACATCAGTTTCAGCATTATCCACTACTTCAAAAGTGAGGTGAGGCAAGGGCTTTAATAATACTCCAATGTTTTTTCTTGGACTTGTTTTATTCATCATGTTTTTGCATAGTCCTTCTTCACCTAATACAGTACTGGATAACTGATAAAGAAAAGAAAAACCATTTATTTTCTAAAATGTTTTTCCAACTTATTCTTTAGTATATAACTTTCCTTGGAAATCCTTACTTTTTACATATCAATACATTCCCATAACTTGAGTAACTTGTCCTGTCTGGCTTTTTTGCACCAGAGTTTCTGTAAGTGAAGATATATGTATATAAAGCTGTAAGTGGAAATCTTATATACTTCTGTAAGTATTTACTTTTTATATTGCATAAATAAATATAATTTCCACTTATATTTGTGAACATGTTTGTGTATATGTTTGTGTTGTGTTTTGAACAACATAGAATTGAAAGAAATTCCTTGGAGTCTTTGAGATCTGGCCTATATGTCTTGTTCTTTCACCTGAGTTGGCAGAGGTAGACATATTTTCCTATTAACTGGCTGCAGTTTTGCAGGGATTATCTGCAGTTTTAGGGTCTCACAAATAGGTGGCACTAATGAATTCTTTATTTGCAGTAATTCCTGTGTTCCCAGCTAGGAAAGTAAAAGTGCTTTGTGTCCTCTGACACACTCTGTACTGACCTTTGCAACCAATAGCAAATTTGAACTTAGTTGTGAGGGCTGAAACAGATAAAGAGAGTCCTGTTTTTCACTTCCATGGGATAAATAACTTCTACTGAATATAACAGGAGTTACTCACGAATTTAGGAGAAGTCTGCCTATGTGCTGCATTAAAATAAGCAAAGAACATTGCTCTTTAATATAAAACCACATCTAGAGTGACATAATGTATTGACAGTTCCTATGAAAGACCTGATTAAACTAGCTGGACCTGAAATATTACCTGACATGCTAGAAATGTCAAATAAAAATTACCTTGCAATGTGAATTTGAGTCACATTCCCTGCAGGTTTACACTGGGGTAGCTTTCCTAGTGTCAAAGTCATTAAGGGTGTTTTTCAAATTCAGCCATCACAAACTCTGCTTTATTAGCATTTTCTGAACAAGATGCTTCCACAGATATTGTTGTGTCACCAGGCAGATTTGATCAGTTAATCAAAAACTCTTTGATGCTTCCAGAGAGAGAATCTGGCCTCTCTCCATGCACTGTGCACACCTGTAGGCAGGTGGGTATGTGTGCACATGCACAATATATGTACATTTATTTGTAGATACTGAATGAAGTTATACCTACAGAATTCTTGTTTTGTTTTATTTAACTTTGTCATGCAATTATAATGAAATTGTCCTGTTTGCATAATTGTATGACTAGATCTTCATAGACAAGAAACTCTGAGAATTTAAAGATTCTTATGAATCCAACCCTGTATTTGACAAATTTTGATACTTTGGAGGGTATGACAGAAAATATTTTTAATCAAATCAGTAAATTTTTGCCTTAAGGAAAAGGAAGACCTGCAAACTGTTTTGGAAACAAGTGTAAGCCCTAGTAAAAAATTGCACAGAGCTTTCAGTACCATTCAAAATTTTAAAAATTAATTTAGCAATTAACCTTATGTTTGATAGATTAGGGATTTTAAACCAAGACAAGCTTCCAGAGATAGAATTTGATGAAAAACAAAAAGCAAGAAGAGTTGAGCAAGCCATTAGAATGAGAGTCAGAAACCAAGACACGCTTGGTGTGTCCACAGAACCCACATTAACTGTGCCACAACTGAAGGAGCACGAGGAAACACCATCAATCAGAAAAATAATCCTCCTTGGGCCTCCCCTGCTATAACAAGGTGGGAGAAATACACATTACTCTCCTCTGTGATAACCCAAGGTTCTAAATGATGTCAGTATTACTACATCAAGCACTTTTTGGGTCACTTTGAGTTTGAAGAGAGCAGGAAAGCTCTGGTCATGTCTGTAAGATAGATGTCCATAGATAGATGTGCTTACCTTCTAAAATAAGATGATAGATTTCAAAATGTCCATGGAAAATTAATCATTTGTATGGTAGTTGACTTTGTCTGGATGCCAGGTGGCCACCAAACCGTGCTATCACTCCCCTCTCAACTGGGGAGGAAAGAGAAAATATGATGGAATGTTCATAGGTTGAGATTAGAGCGGGGAGAGATCACTCAACAATTACTATAATAGAAAAAACAGATTAGACTTGAAGAAATTAATTCAATTTATTGCCATTCAGTCAGAGCAGGACAAAGAGAAACAAGAACAAATCTCGAAACATTTCCCCCTGCCCATCCTTTCTTCTTCACTGCTCATTTTCTCTACTTTCCCTCTCCATCCCCAGTGATGCAGGGGAATGAAGGATGGGGAATGGGGAATTTGGGCTCCAGCATGGGGTCCTCCACGTGCTACAGGTGGATCTCTGCTGCACTGTGGCCCCCCATGCAGGGGCACAGCTGCCTCACCATGGCTGCACCATGGGCTGCAGAGGGATAAATCTCTGCTCCAGCACCTGGAACACATTTTCCTCCTCCCTCTTCATTGACCTTGAGGTCTGCAGGGTTATTGCTCTCACATATTCTCACTCCTCTCTCCTTCTACTGTTCTGCAGCAGATTTTTCCCCTTACCTATGTTATCCTAGAAGCCACCCTTACTGATGGGTTGGGCCAGCAGCAGAACTCACTTGGAGCCCCTTGGGATTGGCTCTGTCAGACATGGGGGAAGCTTCTGGGAGCTTTTGACAGAACTCACCCCTGTATTCCCTCACTCCCAACCCAATCCACAATTATTTATAAGACCTCCAGAAACATGCACGTGTAGTCCATGGAAGCATGCCTGCTGGCCCAGGCCAAAAATGTGCCAAAACCACTTGCAAGAGATGAAAAAATTATGGTTCTTGGCCTCTTGTAGTGTTAAACTTAATTTAATTCTTGCATTACTGTTTGAAACGGTGCAGCCCATACACAGTTAGGGAAAAGTTGCAGCATTTTTTTCAGCTACTATTTATGACAAGAAAAGTTTGACAAAAATTAAAATTTCAAAAATCTATGCAGAAAAGCAAGAAGAAAAGAAAAAATAATTTCAGTGTTGAGAAGGGTTTACAATGCTGTGTTTTCAAATTTCCACAAAAGTGACAGATTTTTAAATGAATGCAATAATTTGAAAGTCAATATACATAACATGTCTGAAAGATACAAGAAGGATGGCTGTGTCATTATTGTTATATGCAAGGAAACATTGATGAGGATGTAGCAGTGACAGGTTATTGGGAGAAAGTAATTAGAAAAAACTTGCAAAAAAAAGCAGAGGAAGGATGAGTAAGT
>VZRX01006115.1:0-32314 GCA_013398075.1 Notiomystis cincta
TGTGTGTGTGTGTGTCGGGGGTGGGGGGACTGCTCCCGACACCCCGCTCTCCCGCCGCGCACACGGGCGCTCTGCCTCGTACAATGGAGGAAGAGCCTCCCTCCCTCTCTCCGTCCTTCTCTGCTCTCTCCCTCTCCCCGCGGTAGAGCGAGGAGGGGGCTGTTCTCTGCGCTGGGACCCCCCCGGGTGCCCTCCCGCCGCTCGGTGCCCGGGGAGGGGGCGCAGCGCCCGGGGAGGCGGCCGGGGCGCCTCCCCCCTCCCGCGGCAGCCGGGGATGGGTTGTTGTTGTGGCAAGTTTCTCCTCCTCTGACAGAAATGGCGTCAATGGCAGCGAGTGTAGGGGAAGCCGCGGCGTGTGGGAGCCGGGGGGGGAAGCGGCCGAGGAGAGAGGGAAGAGGGTTAGCCGCGGGAAAAGGGGGGATCCGGGCAAGGAAAGGGGGAGTTTCGGGAGGAGCCCAGCGCCCCCACCCGATCCTTGGCTCCCCTCCCCCCGCCCGGTGCGAGCGGCTGGTGCGGTGCCTTAGCGCTTTGTTTTAAATTCCAGGTCCAGCCTCGGCCGCTCAGCCACGATCGAGGCTTTTACCGCAGCCTGAGCTCATCATGAAGGTAAAACACTCGCTCGTGTGCCTGGGAGGGGAAAGGAGGGAGGGTTGCGCGGAGAAATGCTGTCCTATCTGTCAGTCCATCTGTCCCGACCCCGGTGTGAGGCTCGGCGCTGGTGCAGATCCAGACTGCGGGCAGCTTCGCCCCCACAGCCGTGTTTCGGTGCCTCGGCTCGTTTGCCGATCGTGGGGCGGGCTTTGCTCCGCCGCGTTATGCTGGGGGAAGCTGTGAGTTCCCCGAGCAGGGGCTGTTCTCCTTCAGAAACATTGTTTGTAGGAGAATAAGGACATGGCTGCCTGGGCTGAGCTTGCTTCATGGAGGAGCAGGGCACAGTCACCGTGCTCGAGAAAGTATTGTTGTGGGGGAAATGCTGGCTCTACAACATTGTTTACTTGAATAGCGGGTAGATTTACTTAGTTTCTGTTCGTCAATAGGAGTTTTGTTGAATGAATAATCTCGATGTGATCGGGGAGGGTGCATGTAAGTGATTCTCTGCAGTGAAATGATTGCTGTAAGGTGCGGAAAGGTTTTCAAACAGGTCCTAATTTTCCTCTCGGTGCTGTGCAGTATTCATGTACCTCACTGTCATGCATTTTTCTTCTCTTAGACCTTTCTAGACTTTTTATGTTTGGTATATTATGCAAGCTTTATAGAAAAAAAGATCGTATCGGTGGAATAGAATGATTTCTTCTGTGTGAGGCCAAGAACCGGGTATCTAAAAGTAGTTTTTAACAAGTGCATTTGTTAGGGTTTTTTTACCGTTTTGCTGATATGACTCGCTCAAACTGCCGTTTATGTTGCCATGACCCTCATGTAATTCAGCTCCCGGTCCTGCTGGGCAGCAGTAAATCTCATTTCAAAATACTGTAAATCTTATAAGAAACAATTGTTAAAAAGCTTGTGATGCATCAATTCTTGGAATTTGTTAATAAAAAAGAGCTGTCTGTATGTGGTTTCTTCCACTATCAGAGTTTTTGCCTGCTGTCTGTGAATGAGTATTATGTAAAGTGTGTACCCAGTACTATATTCACTGCTGGAAATGGTAAATGAAATAGGCTCTTAATTTCTAGATTGATCTGAGTTGCTGAGCAGTGAAGTCTTTCTGTATAGCTGTTAAGGACTTAGCATGTTGGTTGTTTTTTTTACTTTGGTGACTTTATGACAGTATTTTTTAAAAAACATGCTTTAATTGCCCTCTCTATGTTTTCTCTTTAGCCAGTGCTAAGATCTAAAGTACTGCACATGTCTGTCGTATTAAAAGTAAACTATTTATGAAATTAAAACAACAGGCTGTTGAAGTTGTATGATAGGGAGCTTTCCAAATGTGGCTCATTGCCTGGTGGGGAAACGGGAGATGGAAGCAAGATAAATAGGAGGCAGTATAGGGAGCTTTTTTCCCCAGAAGGAAAAAACAGTTATTTAAATGACAGTTAAATTTACATACATTTCTAATATTCTTTTTCTGTGTAAACAAATCTTACAGTTACCATAGAGATTAGGTTCAGATACTGTGGTTTTAGAGCCATATTAATATGTAGATAGACAGTTGGGAGCATGAGGAGGTCAGATCACAAGTAGAACGCAAAGTATTCTGTGAAATAGTGATACAGATCCACTTCAGGCTGAATTGAGCGTATAACAGATGATTAAATTTAGAGTAACAAACACAAAAACCTGTTAGTAGACCCATATTTTTTTAAAAAAACTCTCACAGCTTAGTTATTCTTCAGTGAGGTTTGTGCTACTATGGCGTGTTCATTTTTAAAGTCAGGATAAATTCTGTCAGAGTGTTCAGGTGTTAAGTTTAAGTCTGTAATTTTTGCAATTTGTGTGTGTGTGTATAGTGTTAAACTTACATATGCTTGAGATAACTGCCAGTACTTTATTTACTGTGCCCTGTAGTGCTAAGGGAGGTTAATCTGTAAGTCATTACTTTGACGCTTTAGTTATTACAGGGAAACTTTTAACGTAATTGTGGTTCCGAAGAACTTTCTAAGATTCAACAACCTAACCAAGATTATAGGAGTGATACAGTGGATCAGTCCTTCTGTCTGGCTTAAATTTGTAATTTATTACTTGAGTTTACAAGACAGTCCAATAAGAAGCAGTAAGGGAGAATGCTTAAGAGAATTATTAGCTTTCTGTTTGTATCACTTCAAGGTAACATTGACTATACTAGATCAAGATACTGTTTAAATATGACTATATATTTCTGTGCATTTATTTTTTAAGTTGTCCAAAGAGTGTGCCTCAAGGACACTTCAGCATACAGAGGATTTAATGCTTTAAGACCTAGTCCTGCTTTGGGTCTGCTGACTGCTGACTTGCTTCTGACAGCACGATTGAGGCCTGTGTTTTGATTTATGCCTTGGTCATTCTTTCAAGTGCAGAGGGTTGTGGATTCTGGTGCACAGAGCCTTAGAACTGGATTTCTTGGCAGTATTTTTTTTTCTTTGTGCGAACTTGAGCAACTCATTTAGCTGATGTTACTGACTCCTTTCCCCAGCTTGTGTAGTATGGATGAAATGTTGATTTTTCTTTGTAAAACACAGTGAGGTATATTTAGGAATAGCACCAACAATTGTATTGATACAAAACTGTAAGTCACCTTCTTGCATTTCGCAGCCCTTTGACACAAGAGGGGTATGCTGCCTGCTAAGAGATTACCAAAGCTGGTGGTGTAATTGTTCTTGTAATAACCCAACTTAACCTGAGGAAATAAAGTCTCTCGTATGAACCAGTAACTTTAGCCTATTAAATAGTCCTCCCATGGACTGCAAAGGCCACTTAAAAACAGACTTGAAATATGTCTTACACAAAGTGTTCAAGTCTTAGCAGAATTATGCTTGTTGTTGTGATGTTCTACTGAGTCAGGCTTTTTCCTGTGTTGATTGACCTCTGATAGTTAGTACAATTATGTAGATAATGGCTGGGATTGTTTGCATGTTGTGAAGTTTTTTTGTTGTTTAATTCAGCACCTTTTGTATAAAGCCTTTTTGCATTGAGTATGTGTCAGAAGAACGTAGAATTTGTTTGATGACTTAAAAACTAATTGCCTGACATCAAATTACTACTTACTAAGTAGGTAGCAATATATATAAAAGCATTCTTATAGCGTGGGGTTTTTTAGCTCCAAAATCAGGAAATAAACTTCATGAAAGCAAAGTGTCTGCTTTTAAAGAGAGAAATAAACATAAGTTTGGTTTCACTGATGATTTGTACTAAGAACTGCTGCAAGTGCTCCTGAGATTTTTCATATGTATCACGGCATTTGTTTGATAAATAAATACGTGAATGAAGGTAATATACCCACTATAGTTAAAAAGTTCACTGCTGAGTAGGGATCAAGAGAGTAGATATCCCAGAAGCTAGAGCAATTCTCTATGAATTAGCAGATCTGAAATTATTTCTTAAATGTTTTGATCCTATTTGCATGTTAATGTTTTTCGTTCTGCAAAGTAGAAACTATTTAATGGTTGTTGATACTTCTCTTTGGGTAATCCTCGATGTTCCTGAGTGCTTGCTCAAAGCTGCCACACTAACAAATTAAGAAAGCCATGCCTGTTGTTTATGATAGATTTTTTGGTTTGGTTTGGTTTTAATTCATCTTGAATTTGCATTTTTGTTTCAGTAGTCTGTCCTAGTGACCTCTCCAGCTACCCACAAAGATCACTGGTGCACACTGATGCTGTAGCTTTCCCTTAATGTGTGCCAGACCACTGCTCATATTCTCTGCCAGTATGGCTGAGGACAAAAGCAAAATATCTAGTAAACTTTTCAGCCACTAATTTCCAACTTTGAGCACAACTCAGTTGAAAATCCCATTGGTCTTATGCAGGCTGGAAACCAGTCATGGAATGTAGTGACCTTTCACTTTCTGGTTAACTGTTTGAATTACAGCAGAAATGGAGATGTCTAAAGGAAGAGTACCATTAGAATAGTTTTTGTGATGGAGGTAGTAGACAGGTAAGTCTTAAGAGGTGGTTTTCCCCTATAACATGTTTTTATATTGTGAAAAATGATCTTCTTAAATTCTTTTCCTGATGTTCCAGTTTGAACAAGGGATCAGAGGCAGTTATTGACTTCCTCATGCTTGCATAATTATGTAGAAAGGAAAGCAAACACCACTTGCACCAAGCAGTTACGAGTCATGTTGGAATGATCTATGTTATTTTGAAATTGTTTATTTGCACTTTTTTTAATGCTAATCTTTGTATATTTTGCAGTGGCTAAACAGCATGGAAGTTTTGAACTCAAATCTGCATGGGTAGTATGTGGCTGTTGAATAGTTGTATTGGTTGATAAGGGCTCAAAGTTAATTAGCCCACATAGTGGAAAAAAGGCTGTCTTAGACTGAGAAGGCTGAAGTTGTAATAAACTATGAGCATTAGTACAGTTAAGTTGCCTGTATTATCTTCAAAGTTGGTGAAGGATTTTTGGATCAATGCTCTCACGGCAGCATAACTATTGTATGAGCATAGTGTCTAAGAGAAATGTTAGTAGGCAGAATAATGAATGTGCATATCTTCACTGGAACACTTTGGGATGGTTATTGAGTTCACTTTGTAATCCAAAACAAGTGTTGTATACATGTAGAGCAGAAGCATGCTGTGATACACATTGCATGTCTGTTTTCAAAGAAATTCTGCATTGTAGTTGAAAAGCCCTTTGAAACAAAATGCCATGTTTCGAGATATTAAGTCACTATCAAATACTTAATCTGAATGCTTTGCTGATTGTTTAAACTTAAATAAGTGCTAATTTTGAGAAAGGTGGAAATGATACTGTTGTCACAAACTGGTTTCAAATTTTTTGTTTAAATCCTACAGATACACACATTTTCCTTAGAAATATATGCTTTTATAATAGGCTGAAGAATAAAAGGGAATTTGAGGTGTCCTCATTTGAAAAAGGTAACAAATTTTAACGAAAAACCTAGAGCTTAACTTTACTTGGCACCCTGATGTGACACACAGCCATCCAAATGCTTGATTATTTATCAGTTCATACTTACTTGAAAGTAGTTAGCCCACTTTCTGTTCACTACCTGTTGTGAAATGCAACAGTTGGATTCTCTGCATTTCTACTTAACAGGCCCTTCAGCTGTTTTTACTGAAATGTACAAAGCTGAAAAACGTGGATCTTGAACTGTTTCTGCCTTAGATGTGATTCAGGTCACAGTTGAGAAATGTTGGGAATTCAGATGTTGTGGCTGCTTGCTTTTTAATTGATGTGCTTTGGTAAAAAATACTTTTTGCCTTTTCCATTTAGCACTTAGTGTTGTCCAGTTACTGTGCTTGCTATCACTCACTGGATATTTGCTTGGATATATGCATGGAATGGATTCTTAAAGACTTTTCTAGAAGACTTCAAAAGGCCTCCAGGGAGCTAAGGAAAATTGTTTAGCCCTATGCATAAACTAAATGTTAGTGATTTAATATGTGTTAGAATAATTATTTTAAAAGGTTTTGATGGAAAGTCATAAATCTGGGTAGTTGGAGTTTTTGTTCTTTTTTCTGTTAACATGGGGTGACCAGATGAGGGGATATTTCACAGAATTTAAGTAAGGAAAAGACAGCAAGCCACTTTGATATTCAACACTTGACAAGACATCTATTTTCCTTCTGAAGATTAGTTTGAACCAGGGGAGAAATTCAATAAAGAGAGCACTATTGTCTTTTCTTTTTTTTTTTTTTCTTTGCTTGGCAGACTATAAAGCAGTCATGACCTGTTTAGCAAGAAGTGTTTGTAGGCAAGCTCTGGAAAGCCAGTTGTGAGAATGTCAGAGCAGGGTGGTGGAGGGTGTTGCTGTTACGTGCAGAAAACTAGGTCTGAGATGAGCCAGCTGCTTCGTGTGCGACCACTGTGTGACGGTGACTTCCTGAGTCAGTGTGTATTAATTAATTGAACGTGGAGGACTATTCTGGGGGTTCCTGAACCTGTCTTCACTAGAGGAAGATGGTGCTGAACTATGAGAAGGCATTTTGCTTACTGTGAGCAAAAGCATAGTCCTCTCCTGTTAACATGGAGTTACTTGCTCCCATTGCTGTTGTCTTTGAGGCTGCATTTGCTGTAGAATGAAGATGGTAGTCAGTACACTGAAGAAAAGACTTTTTAGCACCCAGAACTCCCAGATTAAGAAGTCTTTGATTGTGACTTAGCAGATCACCTTAAGGAGTAGCTATTTAGAGACATCATTCATCAGTTGTCATTTAAGCTAAGTGTGAATCCAAACATCTATAGAGCTTTCTTGCAGAGCAGATCACCCGGGTTGAACTAATGTCAATAACACTGTTCCTGGGCAGAGGAGCTCTTACTGTTTAATCTGTTGGTTTGTCCCCCAACAACCTCTAGCAAAGGATTTGTTTCATAAGTAATTTCTCAAATTAAGCTAGTATGGTCATGGAAGAATGGAGTCTTGTCTCCTTCTTCCACTCCTGGCTGTTTATTCTCATTGTCTTCTGTGCTAGCAGTCCATTTGTGTGGTGCCAGAGTACACGGAACTACGGTGAAATAAAGAACAATCAGATACTTACACTCTTCACTTGCAGACTGTCCCTGTCCTGCCTGATCCCTGGTGGAGGAAGAAAGGACACAAAAGCAGAAGTGCACCAAGACTGACCGGGATTAGTTTAAACTTCATGTGAACACACACTCTTCCCCATTCCTCTGCCAAGTTAGCAGTTTGCAGTCATTAGGCTAAACGTTTTGTAAACTCTCTACAGGTGAAATTGCCACAGAGGTTTTTTTTGCTTGCTACCTAGAACATCTGACTTCTTTACAGGTTTGAAGTCCGTGTTTTCTGTAAAATGTTGAATGAAAAGAATTAATTTAATTGATGCTGTGTCTTGAATGGAATGAATAAAATTTAATCCTCAATATGATAAACATTGATTTTAAAAAATGTAGAGGTCTTAAAGAAGAGATGGTACCAGACAAAACCCCCATGTTTTTAAGGAGGCCAGTATAAGCTTTGCTTTGCCTCCTCCTTCAAGTTCTTATTCAGTATTTGGAAAAAATACCATTAATAACAATTATGTCTCTTTCTACTTAAATTGGAGAAACAATTGGTTGGTGTTAGAATTTTCTGCAGAAAGATACTTATAAATATTAGATTTCTATCCTATAAAGGTGACAGTCTCTGTATACCTAATATTTACATTAATAATACAATCTGATGATAGGTATTTTTACCAATGGGTGGAAGATATAAGCAATTGTGCTACCTTTATTCCAAATTAAAACAACAGGAAATGATAATTTGGGGAGAAACTACATCACTCTTTGATAAGGAAATTGAAGGGAATAGAAGTCAAACTTTCAAATTTTTTTGTATGTGTTAAGAAGACCCATATATTTTTGGGTAGGCAAGTGGAGACTTGGTGACAGTTGGGTGTTAATGCCAGTTGGAGATTAGGTAGAGTGAGGTGTGTGACATTTTCTGCTTATTGCCACAAACTTAATGCAGATACTTGGATGATATGCTATCTTCCTTTCCAAGAACCAATGTTCTGGCTGAACTTTTATCTGTGATCCTTTCCCTTTTCCCTCTTAAGCGTCCTTCTAACCTAGTATTCCTCATCGTTTGGACAATCCTTCTAAATGGGATTTGGGAAATGGGATTTGACTTCAGCAAATTTCACATCCAAGTGTATCTGATGCAAGGTTTCAGCTAGTAATAAATAATGTAGTAGGGAGTAATTTGTTTTTTCACATTCTCTTCTGATCTGAAAAAAAAAAAAGTTTCAGTTTGTGGCAGGGCAACCTGATCCACTGTGGTAATTTTTTTCCTTCCTATTTTCAGCTATCCTCTCAACAGCAGATTGCAAGCACTAAATCTTGTTTGTACATTCAAAATAGTCCACTTTGTGTTTTCTTAAAAATAAATGTGGAATACATTCTTCTAAGGTTACAAAGAATACTTTAAATTAATTTAAAATGGTGGAGGAGACTTTTGGATATCCTTATATGAGTATTTAAGTGTAGGATTGTTAACTTAATCTTTTTGTTAATGCTGTGACTCTTAGGTTGGTGTAACTTTTTTCCTGGGAGAAATAATAAGAGACTGAGACATTCTTTTAAATGAGTACATGTTACACCAGCATTTTAGAATTGAGGAATTTGTAATGGAATGTGTGTTTCTACTTTTTAATTTATTTTACGGGTCTGCTTATTGAAAGATAGATGTTGCTGTAACATTAAATGAATGTTCCTTCAAATTACATCATTAAACTTAGAAATAAAATATATATACTTCTTAATCTTTGTGCTTCAATAAATATAAATGCATTTTTGAAAACATAGCAATAATTTTATAAATTTCCGCTTCAGTTTCTTTAGAAGGTTGTCCTGCTAGATGGGCATCAAGGGAGATAGTGAAACACTTAAGCATAAGTAAGACTGCAGTACTATTTGAAAATGAGAGTTTGATAAGTACCAATATCTTGCTGCCTGGAACAGAGACAAAAATGGAGGCAATAATTCAACTTTGAGTAATTTCCATTTTCTAAATGCAGATTCATTCTGGGATGCTCTTCCAGAACTTAACAGTGACAATCCACATACCTACACATACAACATGATTTGGGTATCTGTGTGGTGTCTTTGTCTTCTTTGCAATGTTGGACAGTTTAAAAGACATTAAATCTTGGATTCATTCCTTTACTCACAGATTATTAGTGCAGTTTTTACTTTCCTAAGAATCAATTAGTACAAAAGATTGTGTCACTTGATGACATACAATATTGGATATAGGGGTTGAAATCTGCAAAGTCACTCTTCAAATATATTCTGATATTCTTGATCCATTTTAGAATTGGACTGTGAAGGCTCTTGCCAAGTGTGTTCCCTGGAATAATTTAACATGAAGTTCCAGAAAGTATTAGTATGTATATTAGATGCCTGTCTACAGTAATTCAGATTTTCTTTGCTAGTAGCTCTTTGGCTGTTGAGCTAATATTCTGATTCCATTTTACTTTGCCTGATGCAAGCCAAAATGTTGAAATGATAAGGCAAACATACTTCAATTTATTTAAAAAAAATCATCTCCTATTTCATACATTGTACATAATGCAAAGTACATATCTGTTTGTACAGTTGCCAGTGTAGGGTGAATTAGGCTTTTAGATGTAAGTAAAGTGAATGAGCTGCTTTTTTTACCTTCTATATAGCAAGACAAATACTCTTTTGGTGACAGTGTAATAATATATATGAGAGAGATGGGTGAATGTCCTGCTATGACAGACTTTTTCACTGGTGTTGTGTGTGGCCTTGGTAGCCTCTAGATAGCAATTCAGACGGCAGTAGGTCAACTTTAAATTAGTGGAATGTTTTTATTTCTGTCTCAAGTAGCACTGATTTCAGTTCAGTAAAATTATACTTACTCTTTTCTTCATTAAAATAGAGAACAGTCTTCCTTTTTGTCACTGGAGTAACTTGCTATGCAACAGCACTTATTTGAACATTTGAAATGGTGTAATGAAATCCTAATGATGGTCTGACAATAAATATTAAACATGGCATTTATTATGTGGAATAAAAATGATCCATGATATTTAAGCTGGCCTCATAAAGTTTCTTTAATTATGTATATTGTATTTAGTTAGTTGGAGTTTTGAGGAAACAAATCAGCTTTTAAGATCTTTATAGAAATATATATTTTTATATATCTACATCTGTCTTAAACAAACTAAACCCCAAAAAGAAATGGTAAATTTCCTTCCAAGGTGCTTGGTTCTGGACAAATCCAGATACGGTTCCAGAACTTTGGTATCTTATTGCTGTAGCTGGATATCCTTACTGTCCTTGCTCTGAATTGAACTTGAGGAAAAAAACCCAAACCACTGCAATACTTGAGTACAATCAACAGATGGAACTTGTGTTTACAAGAAAACTCCTTAGTCTTAAAGGAACTGCACCATCTTTCCTTTTTTCTGGCAGTTTCTCTTCAAACAGCTTTTGTGTCCACTGAAACAACATTTCCAGCCAAGCAGTATGTGGGCACATCAGTTGCTTAGTAAGGCCAGTGTGAATGCTTTAATTGGGTATTCTTCTTCTAGCAGGGTGATGCACAGTATTTCTGGGAAAATAAATACTACATTGGCTGATTAGTCATATAGTACTGAAAGATTAAATTTATCCTTTAAGCCATGTATTTCAGAATTTCTCTTCAATTACCTTCCTAGGCTTAGGGGAGAAACACTGATCATAAACATATAATTAGAATTTCATTGCCATATGAAGTTGATACTGTAACCTGGTGATTTAATGGAAACACTGATATTTTATTGGGAAGCATTGTGAGAATCTTGCATTGTGTCTTGGAACCAAAGACCTCTTAAGGTGCCTCTGTTCAACTTTTGAGAACAGAACAAGGTTTCATGTGGAAAGTAACAGTAGAATTGTTGACATACAAAAGACTATCAAGTAAAACTTAAGGTAGACTTTCACTTTAGTAATCCTAAATGTTACTTTTTGAAAAGAGGCTAAAAAAATGGAGGTTTTAGTATAAGAGGCTTAAAGACTTCTAAGAAAAAAACTGGGCTTTACATAATAGCTCCAGCACACTTGAAAAGTAGTGATCACACTCTTACACTACCTATACAACTTCAGAAATTTTATTCTCTTTTCTTTAATATGTTGAAGAGTTTTGTGGAATCTGAGCAAAGATCTTTCTTTAAATAGTCACTCCCTGGAAATGGCTGCCATTAGTCACAGGCTAAGCCAGCTGAAGATGTTTTGGAAACAGGTGCAGCAATGAGTAGCCAAAGAAACTGAATTATTCTGGGTCGATAAACTTTATAAAAGGTATGAAACAAGTAGTTTAGGTTCTTTAATTCTTTGAATTCATGTAACCTAACTGAATACTAACTGCTTATATATTGTTCTTATTCCCTGTATTACTACAGTGGCACTTGCACTTTCTGTGTAGCATGCATCTAAAATATATCTTCATAAGTATGCAGCACTTGACAAATCTCCTCCAAACTTATCTTCAGCTGGGTATTTCTGTTTTCTTAATATCTGCTTTATTTTTAATGCTTGCATACTTGGTTGGCTGTGGTTATTTTTCTGATGGAAAAGCAGAACTTACTTGAACAGGAAAATGTTGTATCACTATTCTGAGTAGTTGCCACATTGACTATATTCTGCCTTTTCCCCCCCAAACCTCCTTTCACAAACTTAAATACTGGACTCTTACATATGAGTACTGAACTCTTACTCTGCAAGAGGAGTGCTGTTGTGAAAAGGAATGAGAAAGAGAAATTATTAATTTTCTTTTGATATCTTTGCTACTGGCCATGTAAGAGTATTTAGCCAGTGGTATTCTCTAAAAATGAATTGAGATGGGAGAGAAGTTTGCATGTGTGCTTATGTTTGTTAAATTTTTCTATAAGTTAGGAATTGTGTTCCTGCAAGTCAGGATACTTGTAAAACTAGATCATACAAGAGTATTATTAAAGAAACACTGTAGTTTTTATGATGAAAAAAAGATAAATACAAACGGTGGACTTGAAATTTTAGTCCTCACTTTTCTTTTAACCCAGTGCAATTGTACTGAGTTACTTATGCCTTACTCCAGAAGAGGCATTTATTTCTATTAATCTGTGGAAAGTGGGATATACAAATAAGTTTTTGGCTTTTTCAACTTGGAGAGTGAGGGAAGGATTTAAAATTTACTTAATAGTTTGAGGAACTGTCTATTTGAAAGAAAAGTGTATTGTGGAAAATAATGTTTCTATTTTTCTGGAAGAGGATTACATCAGTGAAAATCAAGTTTACTCAATAGTAGAAGTAGTCCACTTGAGAGCATGATTATAATGTACTGCAGTTTTCCTGGGCAAATTATTTGTGGTACTAATTTCTTTACTGCCCTAGCTAACAAGTGTCTGGTTTAGTTAAGACATCTGTGTTCTGCAAGGATGTGTGTATTTTACCTGACAGCAGTGGCCCAATAGGTGCTGGTAAGAAACATTTAACAGAAAATAATGTGGTTTTTTTTTTCTCTTTCAGACCCAGATAATTGGTTATGTGATTATAATTGGTTATATAGCTAAAATCTTAACCAGTCTGCTCTTCTTGACTGGAAGCTGTCTGTACTCTTAACCAACCATTTTATTGTAGTGGCAGACCAAACTTAATTTGAATTGGTTTTTGTGCTGCTTGGGTGCTTCTACATAGTCTGCAAGTGTGTGTATAGTGATGCTAATACTGCACTTCTCTTTAACCTTATTTGTGTCTTGTCTCCAAAAGCTGCCTTCTCATTGTCTTTTATGTAGTGCTGTGGGTTCTGTAGCTTGTTTCTAAGGAGATTTGAAGATTACAATTAACCAATTTTGTTGTTAATAGGCCTGTTCATTATTCAGGGATCTGTAGGGCCGTTAGGATGTTTGGGGGAAATCAGAACATTATAAACTTTGGCTAATGCAACTCTTCTTAAGTAATTGTACTTCTTTGCATATATATAGTCACCTTTTTCTTTGCACATGCAATAGATGTGGTTGCTTTAAATTTTTATGGGAGTTTTTTCCCCTTTTCTTTTTTACTAGTAGAGGAAGCTGAAGAATTTTTTTTACTATTTTAAAGGTATAATATCTGTGTGTAAAAAGAGATCTCCATATTTCCATAAAAGAAAGATAATATGGACATAGATATTTGTGTTACAGTATAATTTACTGGCACTTCAAAGATTATAAGACTACTCCAGATGTTAAAAAATACAGCCTCTGCATGGACTAAGGCTGAAGTACTATTGATACTTTGCATGCATGTAGTTAGTATATGCTATTTGTAATTTAGCTAATGTAATGTAAAATAATTTTTTATTAGGAAGTAGAATCTTCTTCACAGGAAGCTTGGAGAGAAAAATGAATATTTGATAAGTGTAAAAGAGGGAAAAACAAACCTAGGAAAGGGTTATCATCAGGACACTGACAAATATATCTAGAATGTATCATACCAAAGACATTGCAAAGATACCAGGATAGATATACCTTCTATTTTATACTTGTAATTTTTACTTACAAAAATTTATGTGGTGGAGGTAATAGTGGTCGAGTTTACACTTACTCATATACACACACATGAACACATATGTATGTATTTTAATATCTAGAAATTGCCTGCAGTTCTTTAAAAGGTTCGATTTGTTGGCTAGCTTGCTTTTGAATTTCATTACAGTTATATTCTATTAGATGTTTCAAATGCATAATTGTGGCATAGGGAATTCCAGGAAAGCCAAATATAAGGGCTTACTATTTTTAAGCCAAAAATACTGCACTCTTGGTGTATTAGTTGTTTTATGCAATTGAGATGTGTTTTGTTAGCTCTTGTGTAATGTTTCCCTTGGAGACTCAAGAATAGCATACCAGGTTACTGGTGAGGAATAAATGGCAACTTTAGACCAGGAGTGAGGATCTGTCAAAATGTTCCAAAGAAGGATTTGCTTAACACTAAAACCTGAGGAAAAGTGTAGGGATTAGTGTGTATCTAGTTGAAGTCAAACATTGTCAAAACCCAAAACAAGTGCAAAGTATTTTTAGTTTGGCTACTTTTCAAAATGAGAGTCTTAAAAGTTATTGCTGGCACTGAACTAGAAAGAAAGAAAGACTATTAGTCTGTGCTTGCTAAATCTTCTGAAGCCAGTGGAGAAATTTGAGGATAGTTTTTCAGAGCAAGCCACTGGAAAGCAGAGGAGAGCCTGGTTTGCCTGCATCTTCAGGTTCTGTTACTTGTGTTTATATCTTAGTGAATCTGAGCTTTCCACGTTGTCTGAGATGAAAACCTGTTTGGAAAAGCAGGCAAGTTGGTAGAGAGGAGTTTTTTCTGTGGGTAAGGCATCTTTGTGCTACATGCTATTAATTTAATACAGTCTGAAATAGAGACTTGGATGACTGTATCTCCACCAAGTCTGAATTCATCAGAAGAAACTACATGCCAGGGGTGTAATTGAAGGAAATTACCTTTGCAGTGATACTGAACCTTCCTTCCAGTTGATGTTTTTAATGGCAATGTCAGGCTCTGCAAAGGGGGAGAAAGTCTGCATATTCCTGTAACTGTAATGCATCTGTGAGTGCATGTGCTGTGTCAGTGCAAATGGGATCCCTGGGTTAAATCCATGCAGGACCATGACACCACTGAAAGAGTGTTTTCTCATATTTTGATCTCTTTGCCAGTATAATGTAACCTGAAACAGATTTTCTGGTTTCAGGTGTGCTTTAGTGTCTCTTAACTGCTGTTGAACTCAGTGGAGTTACCCTGTGCAAGGCAGTGACCTGTGAGCAGTCTTGCTTGTCCAGCTGTGTGGTTCTGGTTAGTTTTCTTGTTCTAAAGTAGATCTCTGCTCCTTGAAGGACTTTTTAAGATTGCCTCAGCACTGGATCATCATTTTGGTACAAGTTATTTGTAGTCCAGTCACATTAAATATTGCATTTTTCAGGAAAGTCAAACCAAGCAGTGTTTTTTGACAGGACTGATCCCATTTATAAACTGAATTAAGCCAAGTGTCTTTTTTTTTGTAAATTCTGAAATTTTTGAAATTAATTTTGAAATTCATTCTCAGTTTACAATCAGACTTTGTTCGGTGATCTAATGGTAATGGTACTTTGCTAGTTCTCTATAAAAATCAAAACTTTGTCTGTTCCTAGAGAATGCTCAGTTAAAGCACTAAAAATACCTGCCTTGTTTGCAAATAATGTGTGCTGGATATAAAACTTAACATTAACTGGGTTTTTAAGTGCTATCCAAGTAGATTAGACTTTGAATACAAACTTGTGTTTGACCTTGCATATACTCCAGTGCTGAAGTGCTTTCAGCCAGTTTAAAGCCTCTTCAGGGTTTTCATGGAGATGTTTGACTGAAAGCTGTTTGGCACCCAGATGATTTGAAGGAGACAGTTAGCTTGACTATCAAGTTATTAAAAAAAAGTAGCATGGTAAATGTCATTTTTCTCATACAGCTAAGGGCCTTATACATTCAATTTTTGGAATTTGGAAAAAAGAAAGAAATTAAAAAGCTAGGCTGCAATAAAAAGGTAAATACAGAAGATGCTATCAAACATCTACAGGAAATGGTGGTGAAAAGAAGACGATTATTTTCTAAGTTTTGAAATTTCTGTGGGTTTTTTGCAAGTTCTAAATTATTGTGGAGTACTACTTCATCTTGTAGTTTGAGGCAGGCTGCCAATTTGCCCAATGATTTTTCCTCTTCTACTTTGTTAACTCTGCTGTGTGATCTTACAGTGAAATGATACAATGTACTAATGTGAAAGGAGAATAATTTAGCAATAATAACAGGAACAGGTGAGTTGAAGCACTTTAGCCCTTAATCAAAGGTGTATCAGAACAAATGCAAAAGGAGGGGTGGACAGGGAGAGGCATCATTCATGTGATTTTGAGTTTGGAGGGCCCAGGCTTTCCCCTTTTACACTTGTGAGTTGTTAATTTACCTCACAAAAGAAGTATGAAAGAACACACCATCTGTTTTAACTGCTGGTGGTGAGCATGTAGCAGTACACACCTCCCCCCCACCTTTCCCAGTTTCAGAAATTAAGAACTACTGTTGGCAGTAGGTAGTGTCTGTCACCAACTTCGATTGTTTAAACCTATTTTATTGGATTTATTTTTGATCACTACTTTTTTTTGTTGTTGTTTTCTGCAGGTAGACAGAGATTTCAGAATATTTATCTTAGCATTCCTGGCTTTCTTAGAGGAGTGAATAGGCTCAACTCTTTTTACTAGACTGATTTCCTAACTTTGAATAATGATCAAAACTCCATCCTGATGATTATTCAAAGGAACCAGGAAAAAAGAAATAAATTAGTGTGACTTGCAATTAGAACAGTTCTGTTTGATTAGATTTCTACCATAAAGAAGTTGTATATTTTTGCATTAGTTAGGTTTTAAAGCACTTAAATTTTTAGAAGTTTCTTGTCACTTCTGTAGCATTCAGGCTGTTGTGATGTTTTGCTTCTTGCCACTTGTCAGCTCATAGTTCTAAACAAAACATTCATATTTTGATTTTTATACAGGTAATTGTGTATTTTGCTTACAAATACAGCAGAAAGTATGTTAGTAATTTCTCACTTCAGATAAGATTTTTTTTTTTCTTCCAGTAGTCCCCATTTTATTTTTCCCCTCCTGAATTTAACTAAAGGGCCTATTCCATCTGTTCCTTTGCAGAGATAAACCATTATTACTATTGCCATTTCAGAAATCTTATAAGCAACTGTATTAAATACAAGCTATGTTACCAGGTTTTTTTGTAAGCACTAAGAAAAATGCATTATGAAATTCTAATCCATTATAATGGGATGCCTTTGAGGCTAAAAAACCCCACAGCTATTATAGCCACAAGATTGCAGGATTTCAGAGCAGTGAATATAAGTACGAGGCAGCCAGCATTGGCCTACATAATTTGAGAGGAAGTGGGGACTGACTGCAACAGTTGAGCTTTTAAAACTAAAGAAGTGAACAGATTGTTGCTGAGTGGAGTTGTGTACAGAGTATTTTTAAAATTAGTATTATGGTAAGTAAGTTGAGCTCTAACCAGAGATGAAACCATGTGCATACTTCCTGTCTGTCTGAGACATCGCACAAGTGCCTGGGGGTGGCAAAATTAGTTTTGACATACATCAGCACAAATCAGAAGTGGTAAAGCTGGTATTTCTTTGACTGAGTGATTTTTCTGATTACTTTGATAGGCTGTTTTGTGTATGGGACAATTCACAGAATCTTGAAAAGCACAGGTAATTGTTTAGAAGACTTCATGTTCTGTAGCTGCCTTTTATCAAAATATTTTGTTTTAACTGTGGGAGTTCCTTGTTGATTCAGAATTCGAGTGTGAATATCTATAGCCATATTAGGCTTAGTTTGAACTGCTACCTCAAAAGCTGCTTGAGCATCCTTTTAATGTTTAGTAAGACTGCTGATTTAAAGCCTCGAACTGTCGGAGTATTTTAATCGATCTTATGATCTCTTCAAGCAACTAGTTACACAGCATATTAACATCCCTTTTTTAAACTAAAAACTCTGTTCATCCTGAAGCTATGGGAGTTTTAATGCCCTAGACTATAAGATTAGAGGTCCCTGCAATATTGCTCCAGTGAAAGAGCACTTGAGTCTGACACCACAGGCCAGATGCAGTGAAGGACTCTAACCTACCTGTGGGTGTTTGTGATACTCCTCAGAGCGAGGGACGGCACTGTGGAAGTGTCCTTTGTATTACAAACGTGGGCATGTGGCCCTGGGTGCTCTGTCCTCTGGGCAGAAAGAATTTGGTAATAGTGCTTTATAAAGTAGGGTAGGTTCTGTTGGATGTTAGCTCAGAACCTATCCACAAGCACTTAGGACTTGTTCAGGCATCTCGTTTCCTCTAACGTGCTTCATGTAATGGATTTGCAGTAGTCCATATCCTCTGGAGGAGTGAGGCTGGTGCTTTATTCAGTGAGCCAAGACTCCCAGCACATGGAATCGAGAACTTTGCTGCCTTCTTATCTAAGGTTTTACCTGAGTCTGAGGCTGAAGGCAGCCAGCAGGCTGAGCTGGGGAGCCATCAGTGCTCCACACGGAGTGCTACGTGCCACGTTAGTAGTTCACTGCCTTTGAACAGGAACGTGCTGCCTGCTCTCCCTGCCTCCTGAGGGGGCAGTTCTTGGAAAAACAGCCAAAAAATAAATGGAACATGAGGCAATGTCATACTTGTGCCAACAAGGCAAATGCCATACTGGAATGTTAAAGTATTACTTGAAAATTGTGTGAAATTATATTTGCTTCTTTTGCAATTAACTAGGCCATACCTGTGTCAGATTTTGGGCTCCAACAAAGAGAAATATGTGAGGTAAATAAATCAAACTCCAGAGGGACAGTTCAAAATACAGNACCATAACTTGTTTTTTCCTTTCAGAAGTAGGATTACTCTAAGGAGTTGCCTCTTGAAAGTTACAAAACAGAAGTACAGTTGTCTCTATTTGCACTAATGATAAAACAAGAAATAACAGTAGCAAGGAGTGTTTAGAAGGTGTTATAGAAAAGCCTGTAAGCACTGCAGAGTGTGGGATATATTCACTCCTAAATATAAGAATAGGTATTACAGACACCTGTTATGAATAATACAGCTAAAATGAACCTGCTGAGAGGAACAACCGTGATAACTTTTTATGTGTAATTAAGCTTTTGTTTGCTTTTCTCAGGAATCTGATCCATTGTAATTTAATATTTGATAAAGTGGTTAGATTAAGTTATTTCAGCATCTTTGTAGATATTTTCTAAACTAATTTTCATAGTTCTTTTCTAAGTGTCTTGTCCCTGGCCAGCAGTTTTACACTGACTTACTACTCAGCAATGGAGAGAGCATGGCAGATTTAAAATCCACTCTCTTATCTAAAATTTCTTATGTTGCTGTATGACATTAAACATTTTATACTACCATGCTCTTGGTACTCTCTTGTGTACAGTTGGCTCTCTGCTACAAATCCATTTTGTCTCCAGAACCACAGTGCACAGTTCCTGAATGCTTGGATTTGTGCATAGCCTTCATGTGTAGATTGGTTGTGCTTAACTTACTAAATAATGTGTCTTGAGGAAGGATTGATTCTCGGTAAGAAAAGTGCAGGTTTTTTGCTTTGTTTTGTATTTACATTTTTTGTTTTATATTGTTTGACAGTTGTGTGTAGGTTTGACATTACTTGTGGTACTCCCCCGTCATTCTCCTAGCTAGCAACAATGGTGAAAGCCAAACCCAGAGGCTACATGTGATTTTTTTTACCAGACTAATGATGTGATTTAATGTGTTATTCTGTTCAAATTTAATGTGGTATTCTAAAAAGTACTTCATATTAAATTACAGATCAGCTATAGCCATGATTTCATACAAATACACAAAATAACATCTTAAATGCTTAGAATTTTGGAATATAATTTTATCAGTACATATTTAAACATTTTCAGACTAATAAAATCATAGCTGTATTTAGTGAGTTGACTTGGGTCAGTGTTTGAGAAATCTCATTCTGCTCAGAGATTTTGAATTCCATGTCACCCCTTCAGCTTTCCCTTTCTATTCTAATTTAGGAACAAAAATAACTCCCTCCCCCCTTTTCCTTCCTCATAATCAGTTTAGAAAGTGTTGTACAAAGAATGGAAGTAAACCAAGGCAAGAAATTTTATTTTGTATTTGCATAAAAAGGAGTCATGGTTTATGGTTGGGGTTTTTAGGGTGTTGGTTTTGAGTTTTGGTGGTGGTTTTTTTAAGGTTCAGTTTTTCAGTTTAGCAAAAATTTGGTTCTAAAGTTTTATACAACAGAAAATAGTTTTAAAAGTCGATGATAATAAACACAATATTATTATGCTAGAATTTCAATGAAAAGAACCCCAGCATTCTTAGATAATTTATCTGATTTTAATATCTATTCACTCTTCCTGCTCTTGCTGTCAGTTTTAGTATCTAAAAATACTGTTATATTTTCCTGTTAACTAAAATGCCAGTATTCTCAGTTACCTAGAATATAGAAAAGTCATTTCACATATATAGATTTTCCACATACACAGATGCTTTGTATATTGTTACACTGAATTTACTGTGCAACTTCTAAAAAAGAAAACAATCATTAAATTGTCTTTGACTGGAAATAGAAATAATGCCAAAGAATTATCAAATTGTTTAAAAAATAGATTTGTTTGGTTTCTTTTCTTCTTGAGATTTCATCAGCTGTTGATTTTTCAGACTTCACAAAAGTCTTAGTCACTTCATCATTTTGCTCAGAAACAGCTTGGACTGGTTTGTTTGATTAAACTATCAAATGATCTTTGTTTCAATCCATTTGGAATGCAAGCATATCATTATTATATAATTATTTCCAGTGCTTTGAAACATCCCAAGTTTTTCATAGCAGCATCTCTAGATAGAACTGGAACATTTTCTAAAATAAAGCAAGTTTTCCAGACCTAATAATTTAAATAATGCTTCTAAGCAATATCTGAAGCTTTTAGTTGGCAGAAGGGTGTTTGTTATATTGAATTGAACTTCAAGTGCTAAACAGGTATCAAGAACATACTTTCTGCTGAATTATTTTATCCTCTAATAACAAACACTTTATTGATTTCTTCCTTTTTTTGACTTCTGGTTCTCTATACTAGAATGAATTTTGGTTCTTGCACAAAACACAGGAGATTTGAAAGAAGTCTTTAAAATATTTGTGATTAAAAGTCTTCATTGAAAAGCTTCTTATTTCAAATTAATTGTTACTTTTTTTATCTGCATATATGTAGAAACAATGTTCAGACTTGAAATGTACAAAGAAGTCTGGCCAAAATTAATGAAGTTGCACCATTTTACAGTACTAAGCTGTAATGTTAGATAGTTTGAATATTTAGCTAAACCTTACAGGAAAAAATTGCAATCTGGTAGCTATGGCAATAATTGACTTCAGGAAAGATTTTATATTTAGGGGGATAAACAGCAGGAGTAGGCATTAAAAATATCTTTTCTTGATGTGGTCTTTCAGCAATACAGAACAAGAGACCTACAGAAGGAATTGTTAAGAGTTGGCATTATTTTTAGAGAGCTTGATCAGCAGTTCTGGAGTGTTTTTATTAAATAAAACATTTTATAAAGTGAGATGCTCTACTGATAGAAAAAAATACAGATTTCCATTCTTAGGTCTGAAAGTACAATAGAGAAACATCAAGTGCCTACTTGCCTTTTAAGTAAAGAGTGCATTACCCCCATTCTGCAGACCTGAAAGGGTCACATCATGGTGCAGCAAGGCTGTGACCAAATTAGGAACAGTATCAGAATTCAGTGGGGTTTATTCAGTATGGCAAGGAAAAAAATACCTAAATGCTGTAATTTTTTAAGCACAGTCACCTTTCTGGATTTGCTGTTTTGAATAGGAAATGAGGTAATTACAGTTTGGATGTTTGGAAATTGCGCTACTCAGTAAATTTCTGGATGGAGAATTGAGTTGCTCTTTGGCAGTGATTTGGATAGACTAACTTTTAACATGTTTGAATTACTGCATCTCATTTTCTTAGTAGAATTAAAATATTTTTTGTAATTTTATTAATCAACTTATAGTTAAAAAAAAGAATCAGTTCCATAAAAATTCAGCTTTACATGGATAAGTAAAAATAATGAAAACCCATTCTGCATTTAATACAGATACAATAAATAAAAGTGTTACTTGTGATTACTGAATTGAATTTCTTGTTTTGGGTCTCTTGGTCCTTCATGATCTTAGAACCTGTAAATCCTTTCCACAGCTCACTTTTATTTGGAGAAGAAAATCAGCTTTTGAACCCTTTCAAGTCTTTAAGAACTTTAAATAAGCTTGGCACTGGACTGATCTAACTGAATAATTTGAAATAAAGAAAATATCCGCTTTGCACCTGTAGAGAAGGCTAAAGCTGTCAGAAGTTGGTTTAATGCTTCCAGACATCCGTGCTCTACGTTCTGGTAACTGCCAGCTTGGTCCAGGGGATAGACAACCAATTTTGCCACAGTTACATGCTAAACAATGTTTGCTTACAAGATTGGTGAGGTGTTACTTGAAACTTCCTGTAGATTTTAAATTGAAACTGGAAATAGGTTTCATTACAAGAAGCTCCCCTCCCCCTCTTTATAACTTGTAAATGTTTGATTTGGTCAGGATGTTCCTTACCTTAATGTTGATTTGTGGGCAAATACTGATAAAATCGAACCATTTTCCTTCATAAATTTCAAATTTAATAGTTCTGCCTTTTTATGAAGTGTACAACTGTAACAAAACCAAAACATCAAGTCAAAATCTGATTTTTCAGCCAGAAGAAAATTTGCTCAAAGCACACTGTTACTCTTGGGCTTTCATGTAATAGCCTTTTCATGTGGAAAACATCACTGCCTTTTATTTTATTTTGTAGTTTACAAGTTTCAGAAAACTTCCTCCTGTTTCCTGTTGTGGTGTTCTCATTTCTGTGGGTGGAAGATTGGCCAGTGGATTTACTTTTTTTAAGGGAATTTTTTATTTTCTGGGCTTCTTTGTTTTGGATACTTCATTTGCCTTTGAGGAGTTGTGTGCCATGGTGATATGATTTGTAGAAAGGTTTTAGAAGTTTCTTAGCTTTGCCGCTCTGAAAATACATGAGGAATCTATTTGAAATCAACTATAAAGATATTAGCTGCAAAATTGAGTATAATAAAATGTTATAATAATAGTTTCTCCTGAAGATGTCTGCTATTACTATAAAGTTGAACATCCTCTGAACTACAGCAGGTTGAGCTGTAAGCAAAATCTTGCACTCCTAATTACACTGTGATTTTGCTTATTAAAAGATTGATTCTGCAGTGTGTAGGTGGATCTCTGCTGTTGGGTGGAACTTACTGCAGTTTGGAAGTATTTAAGGTAATAATCTGCAAGTTAAATGCATTAGTATTTGGGGAGAAAATTTTTAATGGGTTTCTGCCTTTTTCACCTGTTCATGAAAATGGGTTTTTAGAACTTGTCTAGGAGATGTTGGATTTACTTCTGTTTAGAAGAAAAAAAAAAATGCTGTTCTTGAAAATTGAGTCTTTTCAAGCCTTCATTGCCCCAAAAGTTTCTGAAAGCCTATTGAATGACTTTGAGGTGGCTGCTAATTCTGCAGGATGGAAAGGGAATTTAAGGTACTAGCTATGTGAAATCTTTGCCCTTCCTTAGAAGACTCTTAAGATTTGGCTTGGTTTTGGATTGAAGTTGTGGGGTATTATTGGTGAGTTTTCCCACTAAATTATGGGACTGAGATGGCTGTAGATGGAATAGTCAAGTATGTGTGTAATGATTCCACTTATTTTAAATTATGGACAATAGGCAAACAATGAGAAAACACTTCCCTTGGAAAAATAACTTCAAAATACCATAGGCAGTAGGAAAAGGTTTTGCCCCTGCTCCTCATGCTTACTATGGATGAGAAAATAAATCAGATTTTGAGCCTTATGATGTTTCCTTTTGAAACTCAGTAATAATTTGGATACTAGGAAGGGTCAGAGGGAAAGGGTCTTGAATCTTTAACAAGCTTTTCCTGAGCCTTGGTTATTGAAATTAAACAAATCTTAAATTTTCAAAATCGGTCCATTCTTCACACTAGTTGTGGGATAGCTGGGGTGGTTTTTGCTTGTTGAAAATATATCACTAGTTTCTTTACTCAAGAGTCTTGTAGACTAGATAAATGCTGAATTTGAATGTTTAATGCAAGCTGAAATCTTGGCTCTTCAAACTTCATATAAATGAAAGACTGAGGGAAGATTTTTCCCTTTGTGTATTACTCCAAAAGCAGTCCTGCAGGCTTTCCTAGTAACCATGTCTGCTACGTTTCTAGCTTGAATACTTAATCTTGTTTTCATGTGGTTTACTTGGAACATCCTGTGCATGGTGCAGAAGAACACAGATTAGAAGATAGAAATAATACATTCACACACACCGTATGAGATGTGCTTATGGGCAAAACACAGTGTAAAGCAATTTAATCAGCTGCTGTATGGCATGACAGACTTTACAAAGGAATTTGAATATAGTAATGCAGCACAGTTGAAAGAAGAGATGTGAAGATGATTTCAGCCCACGTAGATGGAAAAATATACGTGTGTAAAAAAAAAAAAAGCTGGAAACCCAACTTCTTTACAGCTTTAAGATGTATGTAAAAGCATGATGCTACCATTTTAGATTGCAATGTTAAAATGTGTATTCCACAGTGCTCTGGAGAGGTCTCTATGTTTTCTCCCTCACACATGGAAGACCAGAACTACTAATACCGATGTAAATATCCAAATTCAGAAGACGTGCACGTTGTTTTATGGTGTGGGCATCTAGCCATTTATCAATCCTTCCAGGTATAATCAGCTCGAAAGCTGGAGCAGAACCCTTCCAGCAGCCTGCTTTTCCTGCCAAAGAAAATTCCGCCACTGAATTGGTGGAAATTGCTGACTGGTCACCTAGAGACTGCTTCTTATTTAAGTGGTAAACCAGCTTTTAAGCTGCGGCAGCCGGTGCTGCAACTCCTGTGCGCGCACAGCAGTTGTGAATTGAGATAGCAGAGAAACTATTCATCCTACTCCCATTAATAAAACAAAATTGGGTGCTAGTAGTAGCGTGGCGATTGTCCATTAGTTTGGATTTCCTCATGTAGAGTGCAAAACTGCAGGAAGTGCTTTTCTTTTTATCCCTTCTCGGTCACCCAAGACAGCGCCGGAACTTTTTTTTAATAGTAATCTGGCCGATGCTTTAGGATCTCGCACGCCAGGCGCGTTCCAGCGGCGCTCCGGAGGAGCTGCACTGCAGGGGCGCGGGCAGCGCTCTCACGTTTTCCCGGCCGGATCCCGGGAGCTGCCGCTGCTCCGTGCCCGACTCCAGCAGCGGCAGGCTCCCGGGGAGCCCTGCGTGGAGATTTACCCGGCAATCGCCTTAAGGGGACAAATTTAGTTTATGGCAATCCGCGCTTAATCTGCCGGAGCCGTGGGCGCCTTCGGGGAGAGGGCGCGGGCGGGCGGGCGGCTGCGCTCGGGGCTGGCTCGGGCAGCCAGAAACTTCTGGCAGCTTCGCGGCTCCGGCCCCTCCCCTTAAAGCGGCAGGTGCCCGGAGGAGCGCTCTGCTCGTCTGCCCACCCCGGCGAGCGGAACGAGGCGCTCGGGCGCCGTCTTCCTGCGGCGGCCTTGCCGGAGCCGGAGCATCGGCCCCGCTGTCCGCAGCTCCTCGGGGCGCTGCTCGAGCCGCTCTGGGAGCGCTCAGCACCCCCTGCAGCGGATGCTGGGGAAGGGCTCATCCCGAGCTCTTCCCAGAACAGCCCCTCGGCAGCCCCCGCCTGGCCGCGGCCGCAGGCTCCCAAGGGAGGGGTACAGCCTTGCCCTGGTGCGGACTGATGCCCGTCTCCCGGTGCCACCCAGCAGAGCCGGGCCGCCTGCGGTAGCCCGGCCTCGGTCATACATGCAGGCAAAAGGGTGATCCCTCTTGGAAGCACCTGCTGCGCGAGTGGTCTCCATGAAGGTCTTCAATGCCAGGGCTCTGGCAGTAGTAAAACAAGCAAACCAACAAGCCGAGATACGACCATTAGCTTCACTTCTGTCCTTCTGCTGTGAACTCTGAGACTTCTGAAAGAGTACTTATAGAGACATAGAAGCACTGACAGGATATCCTGGGGTGTGTGTTGAAGCTGCTCTGAATGAAAGAAGTTCATGATCTCATTATAAATGAACGATGGCGTGTGCTGGGCATACTTTCCACTTTTGCTCTTGATAAAAGTTTACTGATTGTTTGTGATAAGCTACGAAAAAGATGATTCTTATCTTTAAGTTATAAGGTGCAGGTGATTATGTTCCCATATAAAATGTAAATGCCAATTCACATTATCTTTTAAACTAAAATGAAGGCTGAGACAGCAATGTATGAGACTAGTAGTGTAGTTTTCCTTCCATTTAAAGACCACTGCAATGATTCTTGCTGAGATATTTTCTTGCTTGCAATACCTTTTTCAAGATTACTGAACTGTCAGATTCCAGCTGCATTTTAACATACTGGTTTTTGTGGTTTTTTTTTTTTTTTTCCCCCTCTGGTAACCTGCTCTAAAAAGCTTAAAAAAAGAATAAAACCAAATCCTGATAAAACATGTCAAAATTAAATAGGCAAAGATACATTCAGTTTGAGTATAAAGACATCTAATAAATGACGTAAGCACAAAGCAGGGAAGGGATAACAGAAAGGTAAAAATAGCTGTATACTAATTTTTAATCTCTCTAATGTTGGTGGAATTGAATGAAACCTGCTTGAGAACAGGTGACTCAGAGTTGGTAAGAATGACAAAGTCATGGTAAGAATCATCTGAAATAAATGCCAGATTCTGATAATTTCTGTTTATTTTTCTAGTTTGTGTTCTCTATAATGTATCACATTTTGTTAATTATTTTAACTTACCACTTTCAGCTGTTACTCTGTCAGAATGCGAGAAGTATCTAGGAAATTTTAGTTAAGTGATTTGGGAGGGAAGCCCATGTAATTTGTCCTTCAATGGAATAATAAAATTGAAGGAGAAAATCCAGTATGTATCATTGAAGATTTCAGATACTGTTTTAAAGTATAAAATGATTTATAATGGAAGTTAAAGAAATTAATTTCATCATTTTTCTCTCAAAAGCTACTCTGAAACTGTATTTCTGGTAAACACAACTGCATTGTTAATCAAACAGTCCATATGTTTGCTATTCTTTGAAATTTTTTGCAGTAGTAAAGATTAACTGATTCCAGTGAAAGGAATAAGAATAATTTCAAAGGATTTGGGTTAGAGATTGAAATTAATTTGGGTGTTAGTAACAGAAGTTCTTACAGATGTTGTTTTTTGAATGAATACTCTTTCTGGAAGAGGTTGTTAAGAATAAGTTCTGGTAATAAAGTGATAGTGATCTAGTCATAAAGTAATCACAATACTGGTAATTAAGATCTTTATAAGAATTTAAAGTCCTGCTTAAAGTTTTGGTTGTTGACTTATCTGTTCCTCTGCCAGAAATTTCCAGTCAAAGACCAGAGATTCAGATTATCTTGGTGCTCAGAATTTTTTTTTTTTTTTTTAGTTAATGTCAATAGCAGTGAAGAGAAAGTGTTGTATATTTTTCTGTAAGTTCACCTTGACACTATGGATTGGTCTTTGTGATAATTTTTTTGGCTGTATAAGGAAGTATAGACTGGCACTGACACAACCAGCTCTTTAAGTTTTGTGTATAGGAGAGTTGCAGCTGTGTGTGTCTGTGCTCCCATCTGGGGTCTGTCACTCTTGTTAAAGTAATCTCAGTACTCCACAATTTCTTTTAACTTTGGAAGATGAACTGGCATGGAATGCTGTCACCCCTGTAGTGGTGAATGAGGTTCTTCACTAAAGAGTTCAGTGGAGCAAGAGGGATGCTCCCCTTTTTAGAGCTTTACTGTCTTTGCAAGAGAATACATTGCTGCTTTCCTCTGCTCAGATTCATACTGTGTGAAACAGCCAATTCTTGGTTCACTTCAGTGAGAGTACTGACCAAAACCAAATTTATCACCATCTGAGTCCTTCTTTCAGCATCCATCCAAGTGCAGCAGGAGGCATTGCAGCCTGCCTCAAAGGCAAGTACTGTTGAGCAAGCAAGGAGGGAATGAATTGCAGAATCCCAACACTCTTAACAGGTTCCTTGTTAATCTCTGTGGAGTTGTATTGCTATTAAGCCTGGATTAGGAAAGGATAGGTGTTCCTGGATATACTACCACCAGCATGGTATATCCTACTACTCTGCATGCAGTCACATACCACACAGGCAGGGAGAGAGAGCGAGGGCTTCGTTAGCGCCTTCGTGCTTCTGACGGTCTTAGGAAGGGCAGATTGATAACGATTCTGTGGTACTCAGAAATCTATTCCATTGCCTGCCAGTGAGAGAGGGAGGCTGGAACTGAGTAACTGTAATAAAATATCATTAATAAGGAGCTAACCCTGTAGCATCTAATGTTTCTCGATTTGAAGTTTTGTAAAACTTAAATTTCTGAAAAATGATGCATTGAAGCATTCAAGTACACACTTCCATGCCTTCTGATATATTGGCAGCTAGTGGGAATTATCTGATGCCTGAGTGCAAGCACCTCAGTCTCAAACAGTATCAATCTCTGATGCCTGTGAAGATTTATCTCTATATTTTTCCCACAGAGAGCCTGGGTGTGCCAGAGATGCCCCTTGTAAGCTGTGTTTGAATCTGTAGGGGCACAGAAACACAATGTGGCTTCAACAAGGGCTTAAATCTCTTTTGCTCTGCTCTTGTCTGGGTCTCCATGGATGCTTGCAGCTCTTGAAAACAAACTTTGCTTCTCTTGCATGTTACCCTCTGCCTTCCCTCTTCTGACCCAGAGTCTGTGAAGTGATACTTCACAGGTGGTTCAGTTGTCTGGAATCTCCTCACCCAGATTGTATTTGGAGAGGTTGTGTGAGAGAAGATGGACTCCTTTTGAAGGAACTGTGCCTTCATGATCATCTCACTCAGTATACTGATTTGACCTGTGTTCTCCTCCTACTCCCAAACCTTATTTCTCACCTCTTTTATTTCTTAGTTCTTGTTTGAGTGTCAGCTCTTCCTGTGTTTCGTGTCACAGAACCTTGTCTTTTTTCTGGACCCTTCACCTTCATTGTGTTTAGTGTCTGTCAGTCTCCTATTGTACCTTGCCTGTGGGCTGCTCTCCTGATGAGTGTCACCTTTATCATTTACTTTATTCAAAAGTGAAAAAGCAAAATCTCTTCGGAGTTGTTTTATTTACTAACAAAAAATGAACCTTGATTACTTAAGGGAAATAAGCACCGGTGTCTTCATGCGACTTACCAGGTCTTGAGGCAATTTAATGAGAAGGGAGAGCACTTGGTTGGCCTTCACCATTGCAGCAGAATTGGTCACCTGCTGTGTCCTCAGCTGATGCAGAGGCTGGAAGCCTATGTGGTGCTTGTTGTAGATAACTGTGGTATCAGTTCATTATATTTATGATCTTCTATCATGAGATTATACATGTGTATTATGAGATTGTGATCATATTCATTGTATTTGCTTAGTGTTGTGTTCTGTGTTTCTACTCCTGTGGTACACATATGCTGTCAATTTAAGTTTCATTGGGGTTTTTTTGTAATACTTTGTCCACAAAGATTGATGGGACGGACTATGGTAGCTGTACTGCCAGTGGTCAGTAGTTAAGAAGCAGTTGTTTTCCTTTCTGTTCCAGGCAATTGATGAGCCTCCCTATCTCACAGTGGGCACTGATGTGAGTGCAAAGTATAGAGGAGCCTTCTGTGAAGCCAAGATCAAGACAGCAAAAAGGCTTGTCAAAGTCAAGGTATGTGGTTTTCCTGCAAACACTTTTTTTGAGGGGGCATAAAAAAGTAATTAATGTTCAAAATGTGAAACTTCTTCTTAGTCTCAGGACAGCTAAGAGGCTGCCCTGTCCTTGGAGACTGGCATTATGGCCTTTGAAATAACAGTAAGCTTATTATTGATGGGATGGGAGGGATTCCCCCACTCCCACACAAATAAATATGTTCTGTTTCTGTCATTACTTTGTCATCTGTGTGGTTTTGACCTTCAATGCCATAGGCTGACCTTAAAGTAATGGATTAAAATGTGGCAAATGTAGGCTTATATATAGCAGAATATTACCAGAAAGTAGCTAATACTATTCAAAGTAGGCTTTAATAGGGTTTCTTTTCTTCAGGAGCACAGGTCACTGCCATTTAGCAGTGGCAGCTAGCTAATGCTTTGGGAATAAGCTGAAACCCTTCTGCCTTCCAAAAAGCACTTGGCATATTGAGTCTTACAGAATAGCAAGCAGTGGATCTCACCTAAGCTTTATGATAACTAGTTAATGACTCAATATAAGCCACATGCAGTACAAATAAAAATTCTGGAAAGGGATTGCAAGAGATACATTTTAACATTCCTTGAAAATTTAAAGTATCATTTCTAGAAATAAAGAGAACAATACACTGCAAAATGGCCATATATTTCTGTTTGGATAATGTTGCCCTAAAAACTTCTGATTTGGGAGGAGGTACTGTTTTTCTGCTTTGCCTCTTAACCTCATACAGAAATATTACACAGCAAGGATCAAAACCACCTAGAAAATACAAATTAGATTGTTGCTCTGCAAGAGTTATAGTGGCAGAATATTTTTCTTCTATCCACTGTAAAAGTAAGTGAAAAATGTGTGAAATGTGAGTGGCGATAACCTGTTATTGAAGACTATTGCACACTATAAAGTATTGTCCATTATGTGACTCTGACCTCATGCTGTGGCTGATTTTTGCCTATAGTGTGTCTGAGGGAAAGAGCAGGCACTCTCCATAAATCCTGGTGGGAAGGACTATTGTCACT
Source organism: Notiomystis cincta (assembly GCA_013398075.1). Taxonomy (NCBI): domain Eukaryota; kingdom Metazoa; phylum Chordata; class Aves; order Passeriformes; family Notiomystidae; genus Notiomystis; species Notiomystis cincta. The sequence goes on from VZRX01006115.1 coordinate 30,466, forward strand.
TACTTGATAATAACGTTAAATACAACAAGAAGATTTTAGTCTTAAATGTGACAGAAGAGCAAATCAGTGGTCTTTTCATTTCATTAGTCAAAACTCTTAATAGCATCAGCTGTTCTATGCTATACAGTGCCATTGGGTTTAAGTGATTAAGTATTGCTATTTAAGCTGTTAAACATTAGTATTTAAGAACAGGAATTATGTTGTGCCTAGATCAGTGAAATCTTAATTCATTTTAGTTCTTCAGGGGACTTTCAGTCCCCCGCCTTAGATTGCCACTTGCTATTTATAATTCAGTGCTAAGTATTTTCTTCTGGGTTTATCACTTGAAGTTTGGTCACTGCAAGGTTTGCAGAGAGATCTTGACATGAAATGGAATTTTTCTGTAAATGTTGGAGCTTTTGTACAAAGCCCTCTGGATTCCTCTGTGTGTGTGTGTGTGTGTGTGTGTGTGTGTGTGTGTGTGTGTGTGTGTGTTTCCACTGTTACTGTATCACTTCCGGCAGTTCAGCCCCAGGACTGTTGTTGCTTTGTAGAGTAGTGTGATTTGTGGTTGAGATTTTTGTGTGTAAGTGTTGTAACAATATTTGTTTATGTTGTTTTTTCTCCACCAGGAATGTGTATTCCTTAAACTTAACAATGGCCCTCTGATTTTCTCTGAAAATTTGTTTAGCTCTTTCTGGCACATGCACACTTTCCCCAGTATTAGCTCTAACAAAGATTCTCTTTACCAGATTTGTCTGGGGTTTTGGTAGTTTATCTGCTGCATTATATTTTTCACTTGCTGAATGGGTTTCTTTTGGCCCCAGTATATATTTTATGCCTTAGTCTTGTAGAACTACTAGAGGAGAAGGAAAGTCAAGTTAACTTCATATTGTCAGTTCTAGTGTAAAGCATTCATTTAAGTTTTAACACTAGATGTTCTGCTGAGAAAGTAGGATGGCAGTAAAATTCTTTCGATAGGGAGTATTGTAATCTTCAGACAAGTAAAATATGTTTAGTTGTGTCTCCTTTGATGTGCTTTCTTCTGTTGAATTCTGCTTCCTTGACTGTTTTGAGGAGATACCATCACAATAACTTTCCCATCACCAGCATAATTTAATAACTTCATTCAGTATAATGCAGGTGCTATATACTTATAATTTCAGTATCAATAAGTACTGTCTCTCACAGTTTAGCAGTCTGGCAAATTCTGCACGTGATACAGAATTCCACAGTAACATGTAACAGCATTGCACACTTGGTCATGGAAAGCAGTAAAACTTCAGATTTGCCTGGACTTTTCAGAAGTGTTGAAGGCAGTACAGATTTGGCTCAAGAGCAAGACTTTGATTGTTACAAGAATGTTAGTCTGCTTTATCAGATCTGCTGTAGCTTTTTTTAGAGAGTTATTTAAGCCAGTTTATTTTGGCAGCATCTCCTAAAACAATTAGCTGCATCATCCACCACCACTTGCATTTGGGCACCCTGCACAGAAGTTTCAGAAGAAACTGTTTTCTGTGTAGGTCTTTATTAAACAGACATAAGTAAAGCTTCTGCTGTAATAGGAGTTACTAGGACTGTCTTTTCAGAATGGTCAAGAAAAAAGAAATTCTGGCTGAGACTAACCAAGTTGATGATGTGCTGAATGTCTTAATCTTTCGCCTGAGACAGAAAGGTTCCACACTGCTAAATACTGTGGGAATTAAAACCCACAACTGGTAAATACTGACATCACTTTTCTCAGCTTCAAAAAAGGCCAGCAGTGTCATGCTGAGTTTGGAGTTTGAATATTTCTGTTAATAACCAGTATTTTTGGAGCACATATGAATATCTCAAGGAACAAAAACTGTTGGTATCAAAACTCTCCCCC
>VZRX01006115.1:32600-53193 GCA_013398075.1 Notiomystis cincta
CCCCCCTCCCCACAGAGTCAAAACCCCAAAACATCTTTAAAAAGACAAACCATTCTGCAATACACAATAGCAATTTGCTTTGTTTACCTTTCATCAGAGTACATTGTGGCTGACTCATGGTTCTGGATGGAGTTCTTTTTTTGCTGCAAAATACATTTAAGATAACTACAGAAAGTAAATAAAACCAGATGCCTCTAAATCATAGTTGATATACTGGATATTTTGTACGAGCCACTAGTGACCCTAGGTCTCAGATTATTTTGCATCTTAAGTGAATTTTGGCTTTCTAGATAAATTGCCCCAAAGAGAGAAAATTAAATACCTGTATCTGTCAGGATGAAGTTGAGAAGAGTAGTCCTTGCTCAGTTAATTCCTAGCCTGAATCCTTTGTCTGCCTTTTGGTTACAGGGTCCGGTTTTATCTGTGTGATGGACAAAGTATTTGCCATCAGTAGGTGAGATGTGCAGGTCTAAAAAGAAAATATTCTCACAACTCTCTGTGTTGTTATAGTTCTGACAGAATATAGGCAAGATGACTAGTTCATTGAAGTAGCTCCTGGAAGGCAGTGTAGCATTTCAGTGCATTTGTTTTCTAATCAGACAGTCAAGATAGATTGTCCTCAGTCCTGGTTGTAGGTGCTGTTCTTGGCAAAACTCCTTAAAACCTCCTCTCTGAGAAGGCTGTGTAGGAGAGTTGGTGTTAGAGAACATGTTAGAGTACACTGTGGTTCTGAAGGAAATTTTGCTGTTGCTGTGTGCTACAGTGAAGCTCTCAACAACAGTGAGAACCTGATCTTGGGTACTCTTGTGAAACAAGTCCTGACTTTTGATGTAGGATTGTTGTAGTTGAGAGTTACTGTTACACAGCTGGATCTCATGTTACATTCTTACTTAGTTCAAATACTCAGTAAAACATCATATACTTCAACCTCAATACACCAAGAGAGTATGTTCTGGTGAACATCAGAACATCATTTGTGTGTTAATAAATATACATAGGTACATAAAATGTAATTCCAGAATTTTTTCAGTTTCCTCTAATTTTAAAACTGGAGTAGAAATAAAACTTTAGATGTAATTGGTAGGAGGATCCTATGACTTTCAGTGCAACCAAGTTAATTGTGAATGAAATGAGGGGTGAACGTCTGTAGCACCTGGTACAGATAACTTAATCAGACCTTTGAATTTCCAGACCAGGTTTTTGTGTTTTTGGTTTTTGTTTTTTTTTTTTGAGGTCAGAGGGTTAAAGACAACAGCCTTTGTATCGTTATGGGAAGGTCAGGGGAAAACACCTTGGAAATGTTTACTGGATTTACTTACTCTGGTTTTGAAGGACTGAAAAGTTAGCTGGTTTTACATTTCCTTCCACTTAACTCTGTGTGTAGGCTAGACTGACACTGACTGAAAGCCTGCTTAAGTTGTTCATTTTGTTTAGTCAACAGCAGTGTCCTGTACTTGCGTGAGTCTTTCAGCCATGATGTGAAAAATGCACTTTTATCAGCGAAAGATAAAGATGCTAAAACAATTTGATTTCAAAGCACTGAAATACAAGTGTTTCTTTAAAGTTGTACTCAGATGTCTTGAAACTTTCTCCTTTCTTGCTGTGGTACTAGAGAAGTTCAGATAATTTCAGAGAACTGCAGAGATCATTTTGAGTCATTAGACAATTCTGTTATACTCTTGTCTGTCATTTCCTTTAGACTTAATGATTCTATTGTGAAAGATAAAAAATATTTTAGAATTTTTGATAACTAAGAAATTAGCCCCTCGTATTTCTAAAATATATGAATAAAATAGCTTTCAGCAAGTGAAATGATTATGGTGATGAACTGTAAAATGAGAGTAAGAGAAGGGCTATTGACGTTTGCCTGTGCTTATGCTGCTCAATTGTATCAAGTGATTGTCAGTTGAATTATATTTTTTAGGTAACCTTTAGGCACGATTCTTCAACAGTGGAAGTGCAAGATGACCACATAAAGGGTCCCTTAAAGGTAATAAATTTGGTTTATATCTTGTTAATGCTTTGAAAAACATTTTTCTTTTCAGTATTTGAAATAAATGTGCATATACAGTATGTGATTAGAGTAGAAGGTTCACTGTATTACACAGGCTAGATGGCATCACAAAGCCTAAGAGGTAATGCTACAAAGTTAGAGATAGTATACTCTTCACGTTAGCTTTTTTCTTTGTAGTTAAAGGGGATGCAGCACAGGCTGGTGCAAGCCTCTTTGTTCTTTTTGCCTTAAAGCTGAAAAGTATGGCTGGCACTGATTTTTAGTCACCCTTCCTTTGGAGAACTCGGCAGGAGGATTTGATGGGAAAGCTCTTATACAAGAGAATGACATCACTCAAATTGGTTCTTGTTCCCCACCTGCTGGCAGGAAATAATCAGCTCAGTTAGTTGGCTTATTTTAAAGGAATGAAAAAAGAAGTTTGAGGGATACAAGTATATTCAAGTGCAACTGGAAAAACATGTTATATTTGTCATGGAATAGGTTAGAAATTATCTCTGTTTGCTAACACAAGAGTGTTGATTTCATTGCCTTTTTTAGAAACTCTCCAGTGCTAAGTGAGTTCTCTATTTTAGGTAGGAACTGTTGTGGAAGTGAAGAATCCAGATGGAACATACCAGGAGGCAGTTATCAACAAATTAACAGATGCAAGTTGGTATACTGTAGGTAAGAGAAAGATTTATGTATTTGAATAAAACTTATGACTTAAAATTAAGCCTGTGACCTGGACATGTTCTAAGCATGGTGAGAGAGATTTTTTGGAGATGCTTAGGTGTTCAGAGTTTTTCATGAAAAACCCTTAAAGATAAACTTATTATTTTGGGTTTTTGTAAGAAACTGTACCACTTAAAATATGAAATTGGGACACCAAATAAAGACCTAGTGAATTGCTCTATAACTGGTGACTGCTCCTTGGATACCTAATGTACTGCTGTTAAATATTCTGAAGCAAAGTATGCTGTCATGCGTCCTTAAAAAAAAGGCAAGTTTTTAAAACACAAGCTGCAACACCTACTTTTCCCTACTCCCAGATGTAGCCTTTACAACAGCTGCTGTTAAAATATGCATGGCTTGTTATAATGTGATATTTCAGATGTTAGCTAATGTATCCACATGCCCTCTAGGAAATACAGAGTGGGGTTTTTTAAAATTTATATACAGGAAATGTATTGATTCTTGAGAAACTACATAACTCTCTCCTGGGTAGATATGACAAGATGAAGACTAGATCTTGAAAGAACTTTAGCACGACTTAGTTCTTTTGAGATATGGGTTATTGTTAATGAAGTGGTGTTGAACAACTGGGGAGAGACTATTTTTCCTAGCCATAGTCCTTTCACAAGGGAATAGAGCTCTGAATTTAGATAAGACCTTACAGATAAGTGTTGATGAAAATACATCTGTCTTCCTGTTGGAGAAGTAGAATCTGTTAGTAAAGGAGAGACTGGGTTAGGATGGGGTGAAACATAAGATGCAAAGACAAGAATTAACATTATAGATAGTAATTGATACAGAAGTGGATCAGATATGAGAGCTTCTAAGAGGCTCTGGTATAGCTGGTGTTAAAATTGTGTTGTATGTCTGTGTTTGTTTCTGAGAAAGTGTGAAGTTAGTAGTTCAGCAAGAAAAATAAGCTAGGAATCCATGCAGATTAAATTTTGAAGGTAGATGTCACGGAGTTGCAAAGTAGATGTCTGTCAAAAATCCTGAACCTGGGGAATAGGAAGAAGTATGGGTTTCAGTCTCAACTCTTGTGTTTTGTAGATAAAAGCAGACAAAAGCATGTTGACCTTGCAGAATCGGTAAAAGCAGCACAGCTGCTGGCAGTGTAGTACACTTTGATAGAGAATTGACTCTGGCTGTGGATGATTAGAATAATCTTTGTCAGGAGGGTGAGAGGAATGAGATGGAAATTACCTTTACTGACAGTGATGACTTGGCAGATCTGAGTGAAAGTCTTGTTATAAGATGTAGTTGCCATTTACCAGATTCCAGAATTGGCACACATCTTAACTAGCAGTTGTCTAATGTTGTCCTGTCACTTGCTGAGAAGCATCTAATTATTTGTACTGTTAATGATTTTGTGAATAAAATTGCTATGATTTGGTCAAAAACTTTTTGAAGACATAGATTGATCTAAAGTAGTACCTTTCCAAAAGTTGCTGAAGACCAGATATGCCATTATAGTGGCATCTGGAGAGGAATAACCCTTTGAGGGCTGCTTGAGGCCTCTTTTAACACTGAAGTATGGGCAAAGTTGTTTTAGGAGCATCCCTGTCTTGTATTCATAAGAATACAACATTGTGTTGTCTGAATAGAATTTGTACATCAATTTGCTTACTTGTTTTTTCTGGTGCTACTGCTTTTCTAACAAAGAATAATAAGAACTAAATTCAATTTTTATAAAAATCCAACTTGTATAATCTTTTAAAATTAGTATAGCACTTTGTGTGTGTGTATATATATGCATAAAACTTGTAAATATAATAGGTATGCAAATGTAAGTACATATACACACACACACACACATACATACATACATACATACATAAGTGTCCCTAGTTTTGCCTGCCCTGTAAAAATTCCTCAAAGAGGTCAAGGTACTTGAGTCCAGGTAACTAGATACTGTTTTGTCATTCATATAAATGTCTCTTAAAGTCTTTGTTTTCTGTGGGGGGGGTGGGGAAGAAAATTGCAGGATTATTTGCTTTACTAAAAATGTAGAACTATGCATGTTCAAAAGTAGCCTTGTCCCCTTCTGTGCTTTTTATCAGTAACTTGCTTTTTCACAGAATTCAAAGTAGTTTTGGTTAAATTGTCTCTTTTCTTCCCCTCCCTGCCCCTTCCAGCTTTTTTCTTGCAGTTTCAGAATATGTGGTTTTAAATACCTTACACTCCTGTATGCCTGCTCAGTGGATTGTTTTCAGGCTGTTCCAATAGATTAGAATGTCACACTCATTAAGCTATACGTGTCATGCTGGCCACATAAGTCTTTCAGGGAGGTCAGACTTTTCCTCTGAAAGTGTTCATGTTATGGAACAAGATTAAGATTCCCTCTGGCAGGGAAGAGGCCACAAGCAGATTACCACATAGGACACATTATGTGGCTACCTGCCTAGCTCTGAATAGGTTTACCTCTGCTGTAGTCAGCTTATCTCTTGAAGTGGATAGATATTTTTTTATCTCTCATTATGTAAGGAGACTGTTATGTTAATTAACACAAACTGGATTAGGAACCTGCTGACTTCTACTTTAGTTAACCAAAGGGGGGCTTAATTATGTGTTGACCATATGAGATGCAATTCCAAATCTACGTGGTTTGTGTGCAGTTCTTGCCACTGATACTTTTCAACAAATACTGAAGTGACAGATGTGCATCTCTAACTGATACTTCATCCCAACTGGACAGTATTCAGTAATTACTGTAGTCTATAATACAAGCTGGAGAATTGTAGTTACAAGGGGAAGTTTTTTCATCAACAGTACTCAATTTTGTATAGGGATGAAAAATTGGCAGAACTTGATAAAAGGTTCTTTAATATCAATATTTAGTCAAGAATTTTGATATACCTTGTTGCTTTTTGTATATTTTTATTTAAGTTAGTAATGTTGAAGAGTAGAGCACCTCCCATCTGAAAGCAAGAAATGGCTAAAATTAATCTCTCTAATCTTGCTGGTTCACAGCAATTCTCCTAACACTGTTATTTTGATCTATTGATGGACTGAAGAGGATGTTTAAGTGAAGATGAAAGAGACAGGTTAAGAAGTTGCTGAAACTTTTTTTTAATGTAATATTTTAATGTTATCTTGGGGTTGTTTTTGTGCCCACCAACATCTTCAAGATCACTGCTTGTGTGTGGGAGCAAGAATGTAATTATTATCACTGCTCAGGAGTGGAGAAGAGATAAATTCTTTTCTCACTGAACAGTGCAAGCAAAACCTAAGAGTCAAAATTTGTCACCAGGTTTTCATCTGTTAAGTATCTGCAGAAGGCTTGACAGAGCTCACTTTCTATGTGACCAGTTTATCAGGTTTTGAAGACCCCACCTTAAATGTGTGCAGTGCATTTCAGGATTCCAAAGGATAATGTGTGTAGCTGAATGAACTGTGTTATGAGCTGTGTTTCCAGCTGACCTAGTGATCACAGAGATAGCAGGAAGTCTAGAAGCTGGGAGCTCCACAGTTCTGTCAGCAGAGATGGTTTTGATGCTTGCCAGCATTTTGAATATTATCACTTCCTTAGGATGATATCACTGTTGTTGCATGAAGTCAGTTGAGAAAGACACTGAATTTCCGTACAACATTAAATTGCAGTTTTTTTCTATAAATATCCATTTATGTTTCTCCATGGTAAGCAGAGCTTCCACTTGAATATCATAGAAGTTGTGTAATTAAATTCTTAAAAATTCATAAATGTAGAAAAACAGGTTTTGATTTCTAATGTGTTGAATTTAATTTTGTGTCCCAATCCATGAGTTGTCTGCTCAGCTCCTGATTATACAAGATTCCTTTTAAGATATGCAAGCATGAAGTAGCTATGGTGAGAGAGCAGCTTTTATGTATTTGGTCAGACTGTGAAATGCTTTACTGGATCTGCAGCATTATCCAGGCATAAGTTTGTTCTAAAGGTTGACTACAGAAATGTATATCCCATTCTTTTTGACGTCTAAATGAATTGCTTATTAATATTCTGAGTTAAAAAGAAATGCTTTCTTTCCTCATTTCTTATCTGGTGACAGTATTTGATGATGGTGATGAGAAGACTCTGAGACGCTCTTCCCTGTGTTTAAAAGGAGAAAGACATTTTGCTGAGAGTGAGGTAATTGAAGAGTTCTTATATTACAACTTTTTATTTAGAAAAATTTAAATGTGATACTTTATTACCTCAGTTTTTTTAGTATGTTATGTGTATCCATGCTACTAAAAATGGGGGTTATGCAAAGTACGGTCCACAAGGTCTGGCTTATTCTTTTTTAAAATCGAGAAATACAATTTCACCAAACTGTGTAAGTTAAGAAACAAAACCAGCATTTCATCTTTTTCATTTTTATATTATTGAGAATTCAGAGATTGTAGATCACACAAAAAACCTGTGATCACTCAGCTACTTTGCATTGTATAAAAAATTATCTGTAATTATTAGTCAGGAAAAAAGTCACAATATAATTATAACATGAAAAGTAATATAATTTGTAACATAAAAAACTGATATACATGTTTGCACATAATAGAGTTCTAATGTATTTTTGATGGTCAAATCTAATTTGTAATAGTTGATGAAACATAAATGCTTTTCTTTTTAATGACCAGTAATAAGCTGTTGTTACTTGTTTATTTGACAACAACTCCCAGTATTTTGAAGCTGGTTCATGTCTTAGAGGTGACTTGCCCATTAGAGTATGCAGATGTTTGTAGCACATTCCAAATAATTGGAATTTCAGAATGAGGGTTATTCCTTCATATTATGTCAGAGAATCTGGATGGACAGGGAGATTCATATAAACGTGTTTGTTTATTGGACAGCTACTGAAGATGGGTTTTTTTGCACTGCTCAAGTATGCTGTTACTGCTGTAGTCAGCTGACTTTGCTGTTTGTGTACAGCATTCTTGTGAAGACTCAGGTATCTTCTAGAATCTTAAATCAGGATTATACACCTGTAAAGGTGGGAGGCTGATTAGATGCCTTAATCTAGATTCAGATAGAAATGCTATAATTTTAAAGGTTGTCGTATTCCTTCAGTTGATTCTTTGTTATTAATGATCAGCCAAACTGAAGACTAGATTTCTTCTGTTCCATAAATACTATTTTAGTATGGTTTCAAGAGTATTACCTTGGGTTGAAAATTTTGGTCTGCATATATTGCTTCGTGACCTGTTAGGCTGAATGAGAGTACTTTGGATTATTTTGTCAGATTCAAAGAAACCTTATGTTCAAATGACTGGTACTTCTTATTTTATCATCTTTTTTTATCATCTAAGCTTTTGATATTTTGCCAGAAGTCATTGATTTGCAATTCACTGTCACCAGCTCTGAATGAAACATGTTGTACATATCTAATAATTACCTTGTGATTGCACAGCTACTCAGCAGGGAAAATTGCAACTCAAATTTCTTTTGTAATTAGGCTAGTGCCCCACAGTTGTCTTGTTCTGACACTGCTTTCCAAGTGTGTGGTGTAGAATCTTTTAGGATGTCCCCCACACTCAGAAGTAGTCATACATTTATTTTTAGATTCTAAAAAGCCAATTTTATTGTCCCTAAGTCAATTCTGTCTGAGACAGAATACTTTTGAGTGTTACACCTTGAAAAATTCATACATGACTTAGAAATTGAAGTCAGAGGACTATATTTAATTTGGAAGGCTTTCTGCCTTATTTCAAAGACAATAATAAGTGGCTGTACAAAAACTTTTGTATACCAGGAGCCTTTGAATCTGGAATGATTATCGTTTAAACAGGCAACAGCAGGCTTAAGGAAAGATGTCCATTAATTCCTTCTGTTTAAACATTCTCCCTGAAGAGGGAAAGTTCTTTCTCTCCCTCTATTTTTGTTTTGATGTTGATAAAGCATCAATTAGCATCCTCCCAATTATCAATATAGCAGCCTCTTTAAAATTGTTTTAGAATCTCTCTCACATATCAATGTATGAACTACTAACAAAAATATGATTAAGTTGTCATGATTGCTTCTAGTGACTGATCTCGCAATTTTATTTCAAAGGGGGCCTTTGTTAATTTTTAAGTAGATGATTCAGTATTTAGTCTAATGATAGGATAGGCAGAAAATTAGTCTGGTAGAGATGGAATATCCCAGGTGAGCAGAATACCTAATGCTTATTTCTCTGTGTTTTAATGGTCCAAAGGCAGGACTTCTGGGAAGAATTGTCTGTGTGTGTTGGACAAAAGTTACTCAGATGTGCAGAGAAAGTGTTGAAAAAGACTTCAAAACAAAAGACATTTCTTCTGTAAAATCTAAGCATGACATGTATGGTGTACTTCTGTACTTCTTTGGTAATGAGAAAGTCTCTATTGACAAAAATTACTTCAATGAAGTAGGTGGTTTGCAGAATAACTTATGCCAGGTTTTTCTTATGTATATGCATATGTACTTTCTCATTTCAACAGACATTAGATCAGCTTCCACTCACCAATCCTGAACACTTTGGGACTCCTGTTATAGGAAAGAAAACAAACAGGGGGAGGAGATCCAATCATATGTAAGTTACATATTTTGATATCTGTGCTGTGTGTATGCAATTCTGAAGCTTTTAGTGTGTGTAGAGTTTTATTATTTGTATGTTCAGGCTTCTCTTATTAAAAAAAAAAACAGGAGGCTGGATGAACAGTGTTGTTTAGCACTGAGTTTGAAAGGCAGGTTCATGTGTATTGTTGCACATAAGCATTTCAAGTCTTCATGTAATCAGTATATAAAATAGTACCAGGTATAGGCGAGAGCTTTTTCTTGGTTTTATTAAGCAGAAAAAATAAAAACTGTCATCCTATATGGAAATGTGATATTAAATTATATTGACATACATCTCTGTAGTGTTGTCAATGTGTTGGACTCAAGCTAAAATCCGTACAATGCAGTCTTTGTCCAGCTGATATGAAATCTTTGTGGAAGGTCCCAGAATCTGCTTATTTGCCTTTGATTTCTCAGTGCAGGGTCTCTGAAAGGCTTTTAGAAATAGTTGAACAGTATAACAGAATCACAGAATGGGTCAGGTTGGAAGGGACTATAGGGGTTCATCTGGTCCAAGCTCCCTGCTCAAGCAGGGTCATCCTGGAGCAGATGGTACAGGATTGTGTCCAGATGTTCTTGAACATGTCCAGTGTGGGAGACTCCACAGCCTGTCTGGGCAATCTGTTCCAGTGCTCGCTCACCTGCACAGTGAAGTTCTTCTCATATCCACATGGAACTTCCTGTGCATCAGTTTCCTCCCACTGCTTCTAGTATAGTTTGCAGCAAAGCTTACTGATACAAAAACAAAGTTCAAGATTTCCTAGGTGCCAAAATTCTTGGTAGCTGTGGTCTTGATAAACCAGTGTTAAGTAATCCAGTGCCTATTCTTTGTTGTTTGTGGGTGGGTTGTGAAGTTTGTGTGTGTGTGTGTGTGTGTGTGTGTGTGTGTGTGTGTGTGTGTGTATGTGGTTTTTTTTCCTTGTTTGGTTAAAATTTTTAGGTGTAGTGGTTTTCATGCTTGGGTTACCCTTTTGCACTTTTTGTTAGCTTGAAATAAGTGTTGCCCTGTATATGTAAAGGAGCTATAAGTTTACTCAGAAAATTGTTAAGTAACTGATTTGTGAGGTAGAGGAAGAAAAAGCTGAAAAAAGCTGGCATTACCACAGAGAATGTGAGTGTAGCATCCTTGGTGTCTGTGACTGGGTTGTACAGGGCAGTATTATGTCAGAAGCAACACACCTTTATCCTATGATTGATACTGAGGTAACTGAGTTAGAAGGCAGTTACGCCAGTATCTGTGCAATTTGAGTTAGGAAGTAGTCTCTCCAAAATAGTCCTGGCTTTCTCTTTAGTCTTTGACTTTTTTCTCTTTCTCAGAGAGATTCTTGAACCCCAGAAAGCAGCCCGAAAGACATCCATATATTTTAAAAGAAACCATTACTTAAAAAAAAAAAAAAATAATATTGAGGATAAAATATAAACCAAAGCAATCCTAAACCAAAACAATTATCATCACTGGAAATAACATAAAATTTAGCTGGGGAAAAGGCAATTCTCCTTAGACTGTACATCAGTTGCCTTCTGTCACACATATGGTAACTGTGAGTTTTTTGTTAATACTGAATTTTGTGTTCAAAAGCAGCTATGTGACAAAAAGTAATGGTAGTTGTGCTCATTGAAGATTCTGTATATTTTCTGAGGATTAACCTCTGAAGTGACTATTAAAAAAAGAGAGCATCAGGAGTGATGATTTTTGTTTTGTTTTGTTTTTGTTAATCAGTTGCAAGTAATTTTAGTTGGAGTAGTTTTGTACATTTAGACTCCTCATATGGTTAAAACCAGGTGCAACTTTGTACTTGAACAGTCAAAACAATGAGCCAGAAGAACCTTTTTAAATGAAAATGTATTTGCACCTTGGCCCATCTACTTACATTCCAACTTCATTCAATGTGAAATTGAAACAGTCATAGAAATGCTTCACTGCACATCTTTAAAGAACTGTTTAAGGATAAATAGACTTTCTCTTTGCTATTCATCTTTGGTGTTTCTTCTTCAGAGATTTGTCCTTTCTCAGAATAGCTTTCTGTTCTGTGTGGTTGTTAAAGTAAAAACATAGAGAGATTAAGAGAAAAAACCAAAATAGTTTAGCTTAATATTCATCCAAACCTACAACTGCAACAGTAGTTTTGAACAGTGTTTCTGTAGGGCAGAATGGTTTCACTTTGAATACTCTGACAGTGCATTTCTCTTCCTCCATATGGATGCGTGGTGGTGTTTTGTTTGGGTTTTGCATGCATTACTAGTAAATGTGCATTTCTGAGTTTGTAATGTTTGAAGTGTTACTGTAATGTAATTATAAATACCTCATTCATTTTTATGCTGAAACACCTAACAGGCAATTCAAGTCTCTGTTATTTATGCCCTTTGACAATTAGCTTTGGATCTCCTGTAACTGTAATAAGAAAGTTTTGAATAGTTGAGCTTTAAGTCTCTTTCTGTTGTTTAGTCCTGAAGAAGAATCTTCATCCTCTTCCAGCGATGAAGATGAAGATGATAGGAAGCAAAGTGATGAGTTATTAGGAAAAGTTGTGTGCGTGGACTGCTTCAGTGTGGATAAAAAGAAAGCTTTGTGGTTTCCAGCCTTGGTAAGAGTTTCATCTTTATTATAATTTTGTACAGCTTTTATAATTTCCTAGGAACCAAAGAAAGATGTGGGGTTTTTTTTCATTTTGGTGTTTTTTTTATTAGAACTTAGTATGTTTTTTCAAATTGGACTGTACCATAACAGTCAAAGGACATATATCTAGATATGTTCATTTAGAAAAAGGGATTGCTAACATGACCTTAGTTTTTCCAAACAGCCAGGGCTTGTTGACCTAATCCTAGCTCAGCAGTGTGTTCGGTTATTAGACTAAAATTTCAGAGCTTTTTTCCTAGGCTATTGCATGTCAATCTTCCAGATTACTGAGTTTTATCAAGGGAGGAAATACAGAGTACAAAGAGGGGGGAGATTTAGTGGTTACATAGACAGAGTTTTCCAACATTCAATATAAACAAATTTGATAATAAAATCAAATGATTTTTTCTTGGTCGCTATGGTAGGTAGTGGAAAATTGACAATAAATTTAATTTAAAATTACATCATAGCCTTTTGCTACCAGTATTTTTTCTCTTCCTTTATTCTGACTTAAAGACACTTAAGAAATAAACTTCCAAAGAAAATCACAGTTAGTCTAGTGATTGCATGTAGACTCACTGATTTATATATTTGGAACTTAATATATTTCTATATGTGGCACCTTCTAGTACCATGCTTTTAAATTTTTATTTTATTTTTAATTGTGAATATTTTATTGATTCTACCCTGGCAGTGAAAGCTTAACATGTTTATCTGATTTCAGGGAGACTCGTGCTCTGCTTTTGAGAAGATGCCATACAGTAACATTTAACTCCTCTTAGTGTGTGCAATAGCTCTCTATTGCAGCTTTCTGCTTGTCACCTGCTGTGTCTTGTAATGCAGTCCAGCAGCTTTCCAGTAGGAATTCTTTTAGAGAAGTTTGTGGAAGAGCAGGAGTCACTGAAGTCTTCTTTACAAGGGAGAGAGCAGAATGTCCATCCAGGAGATACCATGTTTACAGCAGATAGCTTTAAGAGAAGTTTGCAGTGATAACCAAGAAAAATTGAGATGTTTCTTTGCTGAAAGCTGTCCTGAAGATGATGCAGTATCACCTGCCTCACAATTCACTCAGAGAAGTGGGCAGTGAAACTGGCTTGTGCAGTTTCATGTCACACTTGGGTTTGCCTTTCTGGTCATGCCCATGACAGATACCAGTTTCCATGGCATGCTGTCTGAGAGGAGTTGGGCTTCCTTGTGACTCATGGGTCAGACCTTAAGGAGTAGCTGAATTGTTGGTTCTGCTCCAAAGATCTACTAAAGATACACAATTATTTCTTTGGCTTTCTTTTGAAGATTGGAATAGCTTATTCTTCATGGAAAGCTTCCTGCAACAAATGAAAAGCAGTAGGGGAATAAAGTTTGAGGGTGAAGCTGAAATAGCTTATCCTAGATTAACTCTTGCTTTAGTAATCAGGTTTATAGCTCTGCAAACAAACATCATATTGCATTTAACCAGAAAAGCTGTGCCAAATGATAGATTTATGCCTCAAATAGCTGCCTTTTTTGCTTTGGCTTGGTTTTCTTTGTTATAATCCCCTCCACAGTAGCTATGCCTCTTGGTTTTTTTACCTTGTTAAGCAGGTTACCTCTACTGTATCAACAAAGTAATCTTACCTTATTACTGATAAATTTTGCATTAACTTTGTATTATGGTAATTACATGAATAATGTAATGAAAATTCAGGTTTAATGTCCTGAAAAATGTGTATCTCAGCATTATTTCTTATTAATGATACTATGTAGAGATACTTTTGTATAAGCACAGAGGACATTGTGCAAGTTTATTGTGTGAAAACAAGTTCAGGGATTAGTCTAAAGCTTTACAGCAGGTAACAGTTAAAATTAGTAGTGGGAACTGAGTACTTTGGATATCAGACCTATAACCAGATAGATTATCACTTACAACTTAAAACTTAGAAGTCTAAATTTGGTTAAAAATTATTCTGAGCACTCAGTGGTTGACCACATTGTTTTAATCTGGCATACGTGTTTGGGTTAGTGGGGTTTTTGTTTGTTTGTTCACTTGTTTTTATTAGTTCTGTGGGGAGGGGGTGAGTACAGTGACTAACTGGAATTGTAAAAGAGTCTGACAGTTGCTCCTTACGTCAAAGGGTGTGATTTAGTGAGCCTTATAACATTGCTTAGTTTTAATGTGTACTTAAAGGCTTTTGGAAAGTGCAGTGAGGAAATCTGCCTGCAGCATTTTCAGAAAATTGAGTTTACATAGGATCATCTCTTTCCTCCTCCTATGACTCCAGTGGAGTTTGTTTTGCAGGGAAATTGAGAAAACTTGATTCAGGCAAAATCAAGGTGATGTTGCTTGATGTAGAGGCACTATATGAGGTTATGGTAAGCTGTTTTCCAACCTCTGAATGGATTTCTGACTACTAAGATCTTGATGCTTCTAGAAAACCAGTAGCTAAAGCCTGAAGAGCCTTTCTCCATCTTTGAAGAGCTAGGAGTTTGCACTTGTCAGTTTAAAACAGAGGATGATAATCATTGTCTTTTACCCTGACATTGCAAACTGTATCTCAAGCTTAATTTAAGTTAGAAAGTTGTAGTTTTCTAAAGTAATTTTTTTGTGGACTGTAGAATTTTGGAACTTGGTCTGTTAAATTTTATTTGTCTTGAGGAGCTTATTTAGCCTATGCTTTGTGATATCACTTGGAACTTTTGACTTCAGCTCCTAAAATGCTGCATAGCTGGTGACCTATGTAAGGAAGGGAAAAAACCCCAACTTTTGCCATTTAGTATCTTTCTATTTGGTGGAAAATTGGGACCAAAGGGCAACAGTTGGTATAAGACAGAAGAGATGTTTACCTGAGCTAACTTAGGGCTACAGTCATTTGCTGCTCCTTGAGCTTTTGTAGCAGCCAGAATTTTCCTGACTTTCAGGGAGCTGTACAAATTATATGACATCAGATGAGTAATGGAGAGGGATTGCTTTTCTGTTTTATATCTGGCAATTTATATTTATATTTATATTTTTTATTAAGTTCCTGAAGCTTTTTGATTAGTGACTTGTATACTGGCTTAACAAAACTTATATAGCTTTTAAAATTGCAACAAATAATTAATATGTTGTCTCAATGCCAGACTTGATTAGTCTACTTCTTGAGGTAAAGAACCTATCATAATGCTTGTACTCAAGGTGCTCTTCTCTCCTAGGCAGGTTACTTTTAAGTCTTCCCTCATAAAATTGCATTTCATAAATCCTGTTAGCTTTTGGTTTTGACATTGTCTGTGATTACATCCTTGCCATTTCCAGAGGTTTTCAGAAGTAGTCTCTAACTCCAGTGGCAGCACTTGGTGTAATTTCTGTCCTTTTCGGATGAGGAGTAGAATAAACTGTGGAGGCATGACTGATACTTACCTTTGGTCAGAATGCTGCTCTTACTTGGCAGCAGTCATCAGTTTCCCTCTAGGAGTGAGCATGACCTCATGCATTCAGTAATTTCAGGAGGTCATCACTCCTGTGTTTTGAGAGATCTCACTTGCTCTCATCTCAGGGTTGCCAATGAGAAATGAGCACAGCAGCTTTTAGAGAAGCACTGTTTTTTACTGTTACTCTCTTGTTTTGGCTTTTTCTCTCTAAACGTTGCAATTGTAATATCTTTGCAGGTGGTTTGTCCAGATTGTAGTGATGATATTGCGGTGAAAAAAGACAATATTCTTGTTCGCTCATTCAAGGATGGCAAATTGTGAGTAGGAATGCAGAGTTTGATAATTGAACAAACTTTATACTTCAAGTGAAATATAGTATAAGATGTGTTGGGTAAAGTATTAATAACATCAGTAAGCTCATTAAGTTCCTGCCAAGGTTTTTCTAATGTGTAAAAACTGTTAACAGCCAACATGGCGATGAATTAGTCTTCAAGTTTGTTGTTATTAATAATGGGATGCATAAATCTGTCTGTCTTACTTCTAAATTCATCGTTAAAATTGTGGCAAACACAGCAGTATTACATGATTTCAAGAATGGCTTGAAACACTTTCTTGCTGTGGTTGGAATAGAGCACTTTTTCAGGGATGTGGCTGTAAGCTTACCCAGCTCCAGAAGGGTCGGTGGGGATGTGTGCGTGCCCGCACGTACACCACATGCACACACAGAAATCCTCTTTCTTGGTTGAAGGTAGTAAGGCATATGCTTATCTCAGGCTAGACTGCAACTGCATCTTATCATGCTCCTTGCAAAGAGCTGTAATGCTACTCAAAGTAGGAAAAAGGATAGAGAGACATAGAAAACCAGACTGTCTGGTATTTGCAACAAAGTAAAGAACGTTGTGTTCTTAAACTCACAACGATAGAATTCTTTTTCTAGGTTTTAGATTTATTTTAAAAGTTGCAGCTATTCATTGTGCTTGGTTCAGTTTAACAGAATTTTTGCAGAAAGGATATTGAAATAAACAGTTTTGTTGTGGTTTAGTTACTTACTAAGTCTAGGCAATTGCTTTACCATATGATAGCTTTTCAGGCATCATTGCACATCACTGAAGGAACACACATAAGATGTGTGCACATAAGCACATACCCACCTCCCAGTCCTCCAGAGCTGCAATCCAGATTAGCTGCCTTGGTTATAAACACAGTAGAAATCAGAAAGAGCTTTGTTCTTTCAATTTGGAAGTCTTTAATTTCATATTGACAATTTACACTAATAGTCATTTATGTTTTAAGGGAGGTAGAGTTCTAAATTAATGTTAAATTAGTGTGAGGGTTTAAAGTATTACATATATAGGAGATTCCAGAAACTAGCTGCTTGTGGAAGTAGCATGCTTTCTTTAATATGTAGTGAATGCATATAGTCTAATCAATTTAATGTAAAAGTTTTGGGTTTAATCCACTGACTAATACTGTACCAGACTAACACTATAGGATGGTCAAGATACATTTCATATGCTTCTTACATATATTTAGGAAGTGTGTTATAATCTTAGTGGTAGCTTTGTATTGTACAGTTAATTTACCTTTAAAATATTTTAATTTTTTTTAACACTTTCTACATTATCCAGCGTTTCTGTGCCAAGGAAAGATGTCCGGGAAATCAGTGAAACTTCACCAAAGCCTGACGCTTTGTTAAAACAAGGTAAAAATAACTTTCTCTGAGAAAAGCTTGTCTGTATTTGCTTAGCTACATGAATTGGACTAAAACTACTGCAGATTGATTCATGTCTTAAAGATGCTAAAATAGAATCTTTTCTTATAGAGTAATATATTGAAGGAGAACAGTTATGAAAAGTTAGAGGAATTTTTTTTTAACAATAATAAAACCTAACTAAGTAAAATCCCCCAAAACAACACATCATCTGCTCTGCACTGACTTTAAGTGTAGACATGCCAAACAAAGGATGTACACGTTGGTTCTACACATTATTTTAATATTTTTCCTTTTGCTTTAGAACACAATAGTGCCCCTAATAGTTGTAAGTTAGTTGCCTTTATGTACTTTGAAAATCCGGAATTGTGGGTGCATTTGAAAGTTTAACCTTGTCTGATGAAACTCTTAGAATCAACTTGTGATTTTCTTCCTCCTTGCCCTCCCCTTTTGATACATATAAACTGCAGTGTAAGCCTGTTGGATTAGGGGTTTTCTCAATTAAATTTTCATATATGCCCTATACAGAAGATCCTTGTTTGTGTCTGTAGACACTAACATGGTAAAAATACTAGTAATAGCTCTGAGTGCCTTGACGTGCAGAGAACACGAGGGCAGTTTGACTGGATAAGACAAATAAGGATGGACATCATGGGGTTGGTTGTTGAGGTTCTTTGAATTTGGGGTGGAATTGTTAGTTAGCAGTCTTTCCTTCTTCTCCTCTTCCCCGTCACCCCTGATTACTGTTTTTTTAATTGAAATATTTGTGCAAACTGATACTTCCTGCAGTGGTAACAAGGGCTGGTTCTTTTACAGCTTTTGACCAAGCACTTGAATTCCGTAAAAACAGAACTGTTCCTAGTAACTGGAAAACAGAATTGAAAGAAGACAGCTCCAGCAGTGAGGCTGAAGAAGAGGAAGAGGATGAAAAAGAAAAAGAAGATAACAGCAGTGAAGAAGAGGCAAGTGAAGTTAGTAAAGGGCACAGATACACAGCTGATAAAAATTGGCAGGGGTATAAATATTTAAGTAGGCGCTTTTAGCATTAGGGGACATTTAACATGTTAACATAGGCAACACTGTTTTAACATAGGCATCATGGAGTAACTCTCTTTCCCTGGTCTGCTGAAGAGCTGCTTCACTACAAGCTGTCTCTCTGGCTACCCTGTGTAAAGAAGCAAAAGAACTTTTAATCAAGGCATTAGCCCATGCACCCCACTTCCACCTTTATTGTCTTTCTCTTTTGTTCTGCAAGTATGGAGTCCCCACCTCATGCTTGATTTTCTAATCATCTGTTCTTTACTCCCAGCCTCCCATCCAGAAAAAAAATCGAGACAAGAAAGGAAGAAAATTAGTGGAAAGAACTTTATTTCACAACTGGCTGAGAGGCTGACAGAGAGACTTTTGAACCTTTTACTTCTTTGTATCTTCTTGTGGTACTCTAAATCTGTATCTGTCCATAATCCCTTTTCTCTCACTAGGATTTGAGAGCTGTTCTCTTAATTTTTGAGCAAGTGCCAGTAATGCAGCAGACTTAATTTCTGATTAGTAGGGGAATTGTAAAGAAGAAACTGAACTGGTTTGGTCTTAAATGGTTGTTCGGGTCCTTCTCTCAATCCATCCTCCCTGGATATTATGGCTCTGGCATACCAAAAGACAGTGTTTCATCCTTTATCATGTGTTGGGAGACTGTAAAAGTGTGAAGTTATGACTTTGCCACCTCTCCATGCCTGTAATTTCTTTCTGTCTCCTCTTTAAACTGTCAGAAGATTTTCCAGCTCTAATCAAAAGTTTGCAAGGGGCTGTGCTCTGCTTAGTATTTTGAGAAGCAAGTAATAGTTCCTTGGGCTCGATACAGTTTCTGAACTTTTTCAGCAGGTTCATGTCCAGCATGATGCATGTAAATAGGTTTGTATGTATGCAAAATGACAGATGCCCTTTATATAGTGATCATTCCTGCACTACTTTTTACTTTAGCTACAGCATTTGTAAACGTTTGACCTTGTACCCTTTGGACACTTTGTGTCTTGCTCCTCTTAGTTGCACGTGATGACGTTTGAGCTAATCTTTCCATATGCTAGACATAAAGATTTCATCTCAGACAGATATTTTGGAATTTACTATGTAATCTCCTGTGATAATATCTTTTTCAATAAATAGTGATTTTAGTCACGTGTTGGACTAGGAAGTTTATGAAATAGAGGCAAATTTTTTTTCCCCCTACTTCTCTTTTTTCTTCTCTCTCCTTGGTGGTCAGTGGTATGTGTGTCTTCTCTCCACCCATATTTGAGCAGTTTCTGCAGCTTCTCCTCTTGGTTTTTGTGATTTTGTGCCTATTACCTCCTGGTTATCAAGCAGCATTTCTTCCCAAACAGGACCTGTAGGCCTACTCTTGGGAGTTTGTTATCTACCTGCACGTTGTTCTGCTGCATCCCAGCACATGAAAAGTTCTCACTGGTGGCCCTTAGGCCATCCAAGTAGTCCTACTACCTGTAAATCAGAACAAAACAAAACAGAAACCCCAAGCTCTTAAAGATGTCACCGCGGGCTTCCAAAATAGATACTTCTGTCTGACATATATGTTGACACCCAATTCTGTAGATACATAGATCCTCTTCTGTGTCTCATATGTATGAGCATGCTTCCATCCTATATAGATAGGAATTGACATGCAAATCCTCTGTACTTATCTTCTAAGAAGAGTAGTTGCCTTTTTTTTTTTTCCCTAATGGAAGAGACTGGAAAATGGCCTTCCTTTACTTTACGAAATGTGACGGTAGGTAAATGGGTTGTCAAAGACCCTCTCTTCCAGTGCTGTGCTGTAATACTGTGTGAATTTGTGTTGCAAAAAACATGGTGTTCTATTCCTGGATTTCATTATCCTATGTAGAAGCCACTTTATTTTAACTTGTAGCACAGACAGATTCATGAGAGACTGCAGAATGATTAGCAAGCGCTCTGCTTATCTAACCTGTAAATAAGCAAATATGACGGTGTGATATGCCTGCTTTAGATCATTATCTAGAAAACCTTGTTGTCTAACTGCATTAAGAGATTCTGTATGTGTTTGAAGATGATTAACAGGTACTCTTAGTATGGTGTAATACATACTGACTCTGTAGAGATTCTGAAAAAGTGTAAATACTTTTCAGAGACATGCAGGGTCCTAAGCTTTCCATGTTAGCACACTTTCTTAGAAAGTTACTTTGTTCTCTGCTGGAAAAATTAATAAGGAATATTCCTTCACTTGCCATTCTGGCACCTCTGAATTATCACATTAGAGACCTAGGAGTACCCTTCAGGCATTGGTCTGTATAGTGGGGAAAGGAGTGTTTTATTCAACCTCTTCATCACCTTTGCCTTACATTTCCCCCTGTTTTTAAAAATAATACATTCCTTCTTCAAAACTTGATTGGGTTTCCTGAAGATTTTGTTCAGAGACACCCCTCACCCCTCCCCTAAATGCTCTATTGGACTAATGTTTTATGGTGAGCTTTTTTTTTGTTGGTGAGCAAAATGAGAAAACCAGGTAGCTGCTCGTGATCCCTTTTCCGTGATCCAGGAGATGCTGGTAATACTCCTTTATGGGTACCTGCTATGGGAGATTAAAATTTAAAAAAAAAAAAA
>VZRX01006115.1:53198-86338 GCA_013398075.1 Notiomystis cincta
TCCCCTTTTAGGGACCCTGCTTAGGGAAATAAAAATTAAAAAAAAAAAAAAAAAAAAAAAAAAAAAAAAAAAAAAACACCCACACAATTTTGGAGTTTTATTCCACCCAAGTAATTTGTTCTCCATGGCCCGTGGAATATGAATGTTCTTAACTAGGCTTTTATCTGTACTACATGCAGGGTGGCAGCCTCACCTTGTACCTGTCAGTGAAGAATTGGGCTAGATGTGCCGATTTCTGGTGCCCCTGCCCTGTGAAAAGGATCTCTAGTATATTGATTGCAGCTCTCTACCCAGCCTGTCCTTGCCCATCAAAGCAGCTGGCTCTGAGCTCTGCTGGTACACTGAGTGTGAAATGCCTATCATGTAATGCCCCTCACAGAAGCTTTCCTCTTGCATTGCCTTTGCAAGATGGGAGTATTTTCATTGCATTTCTGTTGATAATTATACCCGAAGGGCAACTGTTTCAGCATATTGTGAATACTGGTTCTTAATTTTTCTGCCTGTTTGCTCTGATGTCATTCAAGTGCATTTAATGGGTAAGAGGGTGTATAGAATAAGAAATAACCCTACTCCCTGATAGTAGTTACACCCTTTCCTGACCTTATTTTCAGCTGTCCATCTCTTTAATAGATTCGGTAGATGTTGGAGGGTTTGGGGTTTGTTGTTGTTTGTGTGTGTTTGTTTTTCCCGTTCTGTTATGTAATGATATTCTGTTTCTGTTGTTTTCTCAACTGTCTCGGTATAACTGTAAAGACAGTATGTTTTGTCCCCTTGCTTCAGGGTAGGTGAAGCTTTAATATTTAGCACAAGGAGACTGTTGAAGAATGAAAATGGTAAACATGGGATGAAAACACGCTAAAGAAAAATAGTTTAGATTACTGAATAAGTAGTTATTTTTGGGTACTCTACAGGTAGTATTAAAAATTAATCAGCTCATGTCTGGTGTATTGTTTTGCAGTAGCTCAGTCATCAGAATTTCTTCAGAGTATGCGATATTCATATGTTACTGCTAATAGTCGTGGCAAGCCCCATTTCCAAAAGAAATTATGAGGTGTTACAAAGTAAGCCATAGTGCTTTGTTATGAAACTCCACTGTTTATTAATCTAAGTAAATCTAATACAAAGGTTTATTAGTGCAATGAACTGAACTTCCAAAATATCCATTGTTATTTCAGTTCTGGGATTGCTCCTGCTCAGCACGCGCTCAGCTGGTACCCCATGGCAGTTCGCATGCAGTGCCATTGGCTGCGGTTTGCCAGTGCAGTGGATTAGAACTCCTAAGAAAGTGCAAGCACCATTTGCTCTTTGACTTCATCTCTGAAAGTGACGTAGGCTGTCCAGGAACCAAGGAGTCACTTAACTGCAGTAGAAATAGAGCTGAGATTTCTGATAGAATCTCTTGGTCATTAATAGCGCTGTCTCCCAGACTTTCTGCATAAGCGGAAGAAATTGAGAACACATCTTGATTTATGGTATCACTTACGATACTTAAATGATCAATCAAAAATCCAATTTCAATGTATGTTTACAGTCAATATTTTATATATTTTGAAGCACTGTAGTTTATAAAACTTGGTTTCATGTGGCATAGCACTGAGAGCTTGTATCTCTCTGTATAGTATCCTGTTGCTGACTACAGTAAAACAGACTTATACATTTAAACCTAAATTGTCATTGCCTTGTGTTTCTTAATGAAAGACTGTAACTCAAAATGGTGACAATTTTCTTGCATGCACATTGCTTTAAACAGGAGGAAATAGAGCCGTTTCCTGAAGAACGAGAGAACTTTCTTCAGCAGTTGTACAAGTTCATGGAAGACAGAGGTAAGCATTTTAATTAGCAATATTTTAAAAGATTGTGTCTTTCTAGCACTAGCAGTGCTTTGCAGTAAAGTTTTGGAAACAGGGAAATTGTACTCATGCCTTCTGATTTCCCTACTGTTTGGAGGATGAGTCTGTCATTTGACTCATCTCCTAAAATGCAGTCCCATATTTCTGCTTTCAGAAAAATGGATATATCTAAATATCTATCCTAGTATGTTTTGCATATATTGTACTCTATTTACTATAGTGTATTTATAGCGTGTATAGCCAAACATTTAATATTCTCAATCATATTAATTTATATTCTCAGTTTAGTAACTTTCAAATACCAACTCACACCCTTTTTAGGTCATGGAATAATGCATTTACTTTGTACTAATTTTCCTGTGTGAATCCCGATCACTTAAGTGTATGAACATTATCTGTAGATTGAGATGTTTTTAAAAGCTGGTACCATTCATTATGTTAAATCTTTACCAGGTTTTTATACACTGCAAGAAAAGTGCAGTGTCTGTAGAGGCAGGAGTGAGGGTATCTGTATTTAAATTACTGTTATAACTGGTTAAATTAGTATATTTTTAATGCCATATGAAGTAAGTTAAACTGTTCACAAGATGTGAACATCACACAATGTGATGGCTACTGCTAGTACAGTAGCATAGGAAGTTTCAGGTCTTGAAGCATTGTGGGATTGCTCCTGGTAGTTGGGGTTTTGTTTTATTGCAGTGAAAGGACTATTGTATTTTTAGGTGTAATTGTTTCAGTGGGTGAAATAAAAATACATGTAATATAGTTAGCAAGAAAATTTGCATCATTTCTGCATGTTCAGTAATGTAAGGCAGAATGTATATATATATATATGTATATATGCATTAAATAACATGACCCATTTTCCCTCTAGTTCAGTAAGTAAGACTCTTGAGTTTTAGTTTCATGAAAAGAAAGGTGCAGGAAGTGGGGTTTACAATACTGTATTTAATAATAGCATATGATGTGAATTTCATGTTATTCTGAAAAAAAATACTTCAAAACACCCTAACAACTGTCTTTGTTACCCAGGGACTCCTATTAACAAACGACCTGTATTAGGATATAGAAATTTGAATCTCTTCAAATTATTCAGACTTGTACACAAGCTTGGAGGATTTGATAATGTAAGTATGATGAGTACTCCAGAGCCATAAAACCTGAGGATGCTGTTTATTATTGTGAAGTAATTTATTACTTTGTGAAGTAGTGATTAAGAACACAGGGCCTTTAGATTTATTAAAGTTTTCTACTATGGCTGCATAAGACACCTTGTAGTTTTAAAAACCATGCTTTAACATGAACTGAAACTAGTCCAATGCGAAATAAATTACACAGCTACTCAGCTTTTTTAATTATTGCTGCATAAAACCAGCCAGCATGTGTGTTTTTGTAATATTTCAAGAAACATTTGTCTGATAAAATTGTTACTTCCAAGTTAAAGGAGTCACTGCTCAGTAAAATCTCAAAGACAACCAATTTAGTTTAAGGTCTGATATAAGGCCCTTACTTTCTATTTATTCTGGGCAGTATAAAGAAGAATTTACTGACTGGGATTAGTGAGACTGGTCTTGGAGAAGTAATTGAAACATATGGAATTCCTGGCCAAGCAGATTCTGTTTGTGCTTTGAGCTGCTTCCCATGAATATAGCCTTCGGCTGAGGAGGTCTGTTTGTGCAGTGACACCTTTCTGGTTTACAAGACAGGACTTGGGTATTGCAGTACCTCTGCTTTACCTTCACAGATGGGTAGAAATGGGCACATCATGGAACTTTGTCACCAAGGGGCATGTTAAGGACATAATGAAAGACTGGTAGGCACTGTGTCTGGTGCAGTACTACCAGGGCTCAGTATTGTTAATGCTTTGAATTATTTTTTTCTTTCCAATTTAATTAAAATTCTAGCTCTGATAGTTAAGAATTACTTTAAATATAAAATAAAAATGATGTACTGATTTTTCTGATAGTTATATTTTCTTTCCTCTGTTTTATTGCCACCTGGAGAGCAAAACCTGCTGTGGCTTGTTGCATTGCAGAAATGCTAAATTGCTTTACATAATTACATTAGACTACAGTTTGCATTATAGTGAAATACTGTGTGTGTGATAAATAGTAATTTTATAGATCAGAGGAAATTACTTACATTTATTTTCTGAAGCTGTAAACTTTGTCAATTTAGGGTTTTTTGCCAGTGAGTTAATTCAAAAACAATGACTTCATTGTCTTTAACAGATTGAAAGTGGAGCAGTGTGGAAGCAAGTTTATCAAGATCTTGGAATCCCTGTATTAAATTCAGCTGCAGGATATAATGTTAAATGTGCATACAGAAAGTAAGTAATAAAGCTATGAAGTTTATGCTAAAACTACAATAAGCAAAAGTGATTCTGTGCTAGGGGTAATATACATAAAACCTTTAAGTCCTTTGTTATAATACAGTTTTTAAAGTTTTAAACCTACTGCCCATATTTAGCTTCTCTAGATAGAATTTTCCTTCTGGAGTCAAACTTGATGGTCACAAACAATTTATTTTTTATTTTTAGATATCTCTATGGTTTCGAAGAGTATTGTACATCAGCTAACATTGAATTTCAAATGGCATTGCCAGAGAAAGTGACAAACAAGCCTTGTAAAGACTGTGAAAAAGAAAAAGAGTTGAAGATGCGTGAAGAACCAGAGCAGGATGCAAAAGAGATAAAAGTGGACAAGGACGAGCGCAAGCAGGAGGAAGTAGCAGCAGTACAACAAGAAGAAAAAAAGTCAGCTGAGAATGATAATGAAAGTAAAGAAAATGATAAGCCCTCTGTTCTGGTAATATATTTTAAAGTTCATCTTATATCTTGTTATAAAGTCAGTTGGTGTGTTAATAACCATGGATTAATATAAAGATTGAAATCTCTATAATGATTTAAAATAAGACAAAAACTTGCTCTAAACCTAATTTAGAACAAAACATTGGAGCTATATATACCCTAGGTGCCTGGTATAGGGGATCATGATGCCAAAATGTCTGACTTGTTAGAAAGCAGCTTCGACATTCCATTTATTTGAGGTCTTCTGGGTGAAATGGAGACTGATTAGAGTCCAGCTTTATCCTTATCTGGGTAATGCATGCTTAAAGCTGACTCCATTGCTGATGTTTTCATTATGCATTCAGTTGTGCTTGTGAGCCCTCATAAATCCTGCTGTTACTTCTGTGTTCCAGTGAAGCCAGTGAAGCCCTACAAAGGCCTGGGCCATATTGTGTGCACATGGTCTAATGTAGTTTAGTGGTGCAGAGAGACACTTTTACAACTTTTCAGAATCCAGTGTTGACTCAGTGGCTTTAGCAAAGGAAGTTCAGGGCAATAAACCAATGTGCTGCACTGTACAGGCCTCACAGTTTGCTGGGGAAGCTGTGTGGCTCCTCAAGTCAGTGTGCAACACAACTGTAACACTTCTGCATGTAAGTGGCAGCCAGCCCTGGTCTGTCTGCTGGTATTCTCTGGGAGGAATGCCAGATGGGCCAGCACTGGGATTTCTGCATCCCAAGTGGAAACATGCTTTGTGAAGTGTTCGTCTTGGGGACTGCTTTGCAGTCCAGGTCCAAGACTGCATTGTATCATTGTGGTACAACAAGCTAGGACACTGGCTGCAACTTCAAACTCTTCTAGGTTTACCTTAAGATTTCAAAAGGAAAAACAGCAGAGCTGATGTAATTTTAGGACAAGCCCCACACTGTAGTGTTATTTATAACTTTATGTTATGTCTTTGTTTTGTCTGCCGTTTCTTAAATCCTTTGTTTTCACCTTGTGAGTTAACTAAAGGTTTTGTTATCCTAGGGAAACAAAAAAAATTTGCCAGATTCTGTGTTTACTCAGCCTGATCAAGAAAAGGACTTAAATGTAATCAAAACTGAAGATGAAACCAAATTGGAAGATAAAGAGGAGGAGAAGATCAAAGAAATGGAAAATCCTCCAGTAAATGCAGATGCTGAAGAAAAAGAAAAATCAGGGTAAGTTACACTGTTTCTAATCAGATGAGACTTAGATGTTTTTTAAATTTTACTCTTGTAATCTGAACTTCAAATCAGACATGCTGTTGTTAATTAGACTCGTATCTTCCAGAGACCAACGTATTTATAACTTTGTTGTGGTTAGGCCATTGAAGTTCATCGATCTGTTTTTAAAAGAAAAGGCAGCTTAAGTGTTACATGTTCCAGGCCTAAATGTAGGCTGAGTGAGAACAGATTATACAAAGCACAGGTGACTATTTGATTTAATACAAAAATATTTCAGTCATTGCTAGCAGTGTTTTTATACTTGATTTTGGTACAAGTATATGGCAAACTTGTGGTTTCCAGCTTTTGCTTTTGGACAGCAGTGTGTAACGTGGGAAAAGATGGAAGTACCTTGCATTGCTCAGTTAACAGCCTTGCTGTTGAATAGGCCTGGTAGTGGCAGGAGTCTCTTGTGCAGACCTTTAGACAGGTGTTTGGAAAATAGGAGATGGAAATAATAGTGATGCTCGGTTTGTGGTAATGGGAAGCTTTTCCTGTTTCAGTGCAGGAAAATCTCACAAGCGTTTTCCGGCAGCCACACAAAATACACCACCAGAATACAGTCCTCATTAATCCCCAGTGTGTTAACAGTTTGTATTATTACAATTAAAACCCTTATACAGTATGATTTCTAGTGTTAAGAACACAAAAATTGCCCTTAGAGGTCAGATAGAAGATCACTTTTATTACAGTATTTGCCTTCAATAAAACCCAGAAATAGATGCTTAAGGGAGAAGCTGTTACAAGAGGGAAAGCAGATAATGACACCTCCTTATACTTTCACAGCAACCTGTATATCAGGGATATGTTGGGTTTTGTTGGGTTTTTTGGTAGTTAAAACCATCTGTTGTCTGACTAGTAATTCCCTTGTTCATTCCAGCAGTTTTGTTGTTTAGTAGATCAGCTGTCTTGATCTTCTGTCTAAATATCATTAGCTCTTAAATGCTTTTTCTGGCCCATTAAAAGTTGTGGCCAGAATGTCATCATTTAGTATATTGATTTCTGATTCATTGTTAGCAGTATTTTTTTTTAAATTTTATTAAGGATTTTGGTTTTTTTAGTGGATTCTGGAAGGATCCTTTCGTAAAATGTTTTTGTCTTATTGAATATTTTCAGTGAGATTTTGTTGGCGATTTCTGTAACTCAGAAATGCAGAATACAGAAAAACCAAGTTTACCTGAACTCAGTTAAAGAGCCTTTTCTCTATGGATGTGATTTTGTTTGTATCCTATGTAAACTCCTTTTTTAAAAGACTAATTACTGGATTTTGTTGCATTTGCTATTTTTAAGGTAAACTAGATGAGTAGTTCTGTAACAGGCTTGCAAGATTTTCAGAATTATTAAGACTGATTTTACAATGCTGCTTTCAAAATACAGAACTAAATAGATGGAAAACTTTGCAATGCTTAGATTATAGCAGTTTTTAAAGTTCCCTAAATTGTGTATTTGCACCTGTGTATGTTTGTGATGTTACTTTATATTTATTTATATACCTGTATGGTGGCTTAATGCTTTCCATGCTGCTGCAATAAATGGTACATGAAAAGTTAGAAGCTGCACTTGCTTTTCAGGAATCCTTTATTTTTTTAAGTTTGGGTGTTTCTAATCCCAAACCATGTCATTTTGCATTATTTATGACACCAAAAAGGTTACGAGTGTTTGGAGTTTTTTGTTTATGAAAACAGCAAAAGTCTGTAGAAAATACTTGCTTCCTTTTAAGTTTTCCCAGTTTACCTGATAGTACTGGAGTGAATTCTTTTCACTCTGCTCCTCTTTACTCATCCCACTGTAAAATTCTGCTAAGTAGTATTGTGCAATTATGACTCATGGAAGATTGTAACGAGTTGCTTAGAATAGAAGGCATAACTCTAAAAACAGGTGTAGGTGGTGATGTGGTCATTGCTGGGAGGTATGCTGTGTTTCAAGGAATAATTTAAATTCCAAAAATGGAACACTTACAGCAGTTAATTGTACGTATTTATAAGCAGCAGTACTGTAGTAGCACTGTTAGCATGATTACTTTTCCCTTCTACCCTCTGAGATTGATAGGAAGTACAAAATGCACTTGTATCAGCTTTAAAGAGCTTCTAAAAATGACACTGTCATCCTAAACGCTAAACAATGCTTTTAGCATTTATACTATAAAGGCTTAAAGGAATTTTGTGGGCCATGGTATTAGAGGTTGTGCTTCCCTATACCCAACTTCATGGATTAGAACTGGCAGAACTTGTACAATTGGAAGTGCTGTGGTTGGAGTTCTTTGCTGAACTGAAATGCAAAATGAAAATAGGCATTTTTGTAGGGAGAAAATAAATCACACACACCAATACCTGAAATGTAATCAAAATAGATCAGCGTGAAATTCAGACTGAAATTTTATTATTTGGTGTATTTAAAATGTCTTCCTGGAACTTTTTTAAAGTTATGGACCATCTGTCTTTCACAGTCCTAGCAAAATAGCTAAACAAATTAAATCTAATGTTAACATAAGGCAAACTTGTAGAGTTTTCTATTTGCATTTATGTCTGTAGGACTTTGGACATCTTCATGTATCTTATTTGTCTGTGGACACAAGGAACCATGAGGACAGAAAAACTTCTGTGGGTTTCTTTTGGGAGGACTGGATGTAACTCCCAGCTTCCAGAACTCAGGAGATACTACTGGAAGCCAGAGTTGTTTATCTTCTACCCATTTTGTTTCTTTGTGCAATCCCATGTGTCTCAAACCTTTGAGATTGCTACCACTTGAATTGTATGGAGCCATCTACATGGACTTTAACAATATGATGAAAAGGAGGAAAGGCTCAAGTTTCACTTCCCTTCTTCCCCAGTGTGCCAGTTTCTTGCCTGCTTGTGTATCTGTGAATACTGAGAGTAGGATTCAAAGGGCACCTTGCCCTTTATTCTATATATTATTTTCTTGTTTGCTTTTTGCTTTTTTTTTTCTGTGGCTAGTGGAAGATACCTGTGCTAGATACAGGTTGTACAACTTATGGTCATTAAAACAAGTTTAAAAAAAACCAGGAATGTGTTACTTTCTATGTGTCTTTCCCAGAGGGTCCTTTACAAAACTGATTTTGTAAACCATCCTTCTCCATAACATCAAAAAAATGACTTCTACTTGGCCAGTGAATAAACAAGGTTAAAATCCTGCTTGTTCAGAAGTTCCTGCAAACTTCATATTCTGGAAGTAATGATCTTCAAATTTGCATTGCATAGTTGGTGTGCTGTTTCCTTTGTAGCACCCATTAATATTAAGTGTTTTAATTTGTTGAACACGAGTCAAAGTCAACAAATTGAGAACTGAGGTGTTTTTCTACACCATAAACAATGTAAACAGTTGAATATATTCCAAAGAGATTGAGGCCAGGAGCCTAGTGGAGTTTTTAGAAGGTATGGGTTTTCTAGTACATGCTAATAAAATGAAAGGTAAGCCTTTAAAAATTTCATAGTAGGTGCAGTGTGGAAGCTGAAGTGTAGGTTAAGTGCTATATAACCAATATTAGTAAGATTCCCCCCCCCNCCAAGTTTCTTTGTTGGTTTTGGAGTTTTTATTGAGAAATTTTTTTGGGGTTGGTTTTGTGTTGTTTTGGTTTTAACACTTTGCTCTAAGGCACCTGGGACAGACCACTGTCAAGGACTTCATACTGAAATGAAAGGTTAAATGCTGAGAATCTGGGTAATTTCTGCTTCTCAACAAAAATTGGCATCAGACTTGTATATGGGTAGTATTTGGATTTTTGAGGGGCCTGGCAAAATTCTTTTAAGAATCCTAGTTACAGTGCATAGAAATTGCAAGAGGTTTTATTCCTGTAGTTTCCTTCTTGTGGCTGAGGTGCTGCCTTAACACCAGCAAGGGCTGCCATCTCTGGGTCTTACCTTGTTCTTGCTCATCAGACTGTCAATTATCACAAGTCCTTAATTGGTCTTATGAAACTTCTTGAATTTATTTGTTTCTTGTTCTTGAAAATGGTCTAATTTTTTAATTTCCTCCAAGGAATACATGAACGAATGTCCTTAAAGAATGCTTTAGAAACCTAAACACTTCTGGTTGTTTGATGCTGATGGTTTAGGTCTTCATGTTGTGGTTTTCTAGCAGCTGGTACTGTCGTATTTTGACAACATTACAAGGCAAAAATGGTAAACATTTACTCTTTGCTTTAATTCTGTTCAAGACTATCAGCCATTCATTCACATGCAAGGGAAAAATCTTAATCTTAGAGCTGTTATGTGCATCTTTTCTGCAGTAATAGCATTTCCCTTCCTGTAAGCAGTAGGAGGGATCTAAGGTTAATAAAAGCAGTAATTGAGAACTAAGTAAAGATGGGCACTGTTTCATGTGAAGGATTTTACTAAGGTTTATTGCTCCTGTGGGTAAGAGGACTACCTGCTGTGCCTGTGCTGCTGCTGAAACTTTTTGTACAAGAGTTAAATTTTCTGGTAACACCTATTAGGGATTTTCTGAAAGCAGTTTACAGTGGGCTTATGTAATAGTCAGAAACTCCATTTCACATAAAGACATTGTTAGAGGCAATGTTTTCTTCAGTTCCTTATCTTTTGACATGACACATCAGAGCTTTGTGGTGGTGAATCTGAAATGGTAGCAAGAAGGTTAGAATCTTTTGGAGTGTAGAATATTTGATATAAAAGGCATATCTTTTAGCTTCTGGATTAGTTGAGAAGTATTTATTGAGATAGCTTTCTGCAGTTTGATTCAGGTTTATTTGAAATCGATGGGCTTGGGAAAAGGGAGAACAATGTGTCATGGTCAATGCATGTGTAGTGTAATCATAAGCTTGGAATCTTAGATTGTTGGTGTGTATGCAAAAAAACAATGCTTATAAGAACCATGCTTGGTAGTTTTATTTATAGGAATATATTTCTATGGTCGTATTTGTTATGTCTGTTCTATTTATGTATTTCAGCTTTCCTTGTATTAGGAAAGAAGTTTTTGCATAGTCATATTTTCAGAAACAGTATAATAGATTTTTTTTCTTAATATGAAATACAGACTGATGCATACACACATGTAATGATTGCTTTTGATACAGCAATAAGCTGCAAATGACATAATAATAAAATGTAGAGTGGCAGTGTAAATGTACTGGCTCTGAGTATTGAATGAAGGGAGGCATCTTTGATTTGGGAAAAGTGGTTCTGCCATCATATTTTCCACAGCTTGTGGTCACTGTGCAGGTTATTAACCTTGGTGGCTGTCACTGAGACTTGTGTGTGGGAGAGTCTTCAAACATCCATCAAATACTGGGTGCTTCCAGTGCTGT
Organism: Notiomystis cincta; assembly: GCA_013398075.1. Classification (NCBI taxonomy): domain Eukaryota; kingdom Metazoa; phylum Chordata; class Aves; order Passeriformes; family Notiomystidae; genus Notiomystis; species Notiomystis cincta. The sequence goes on from VZRX01006115.1 coordinate 64,365, forward strand.
AAAAATAGGAAGGGCTGTACTCTTCAGTCAGACTGTGGAACCACCCATTTTCCTTTTGAGGAATGTTTCAGAACACGTGGCCGAGTGATGAGAAGCGATAACAGGAGGTCCTCTCACTGTGGAGCAGAGGAACACCCCGGTTACAGACTGCGAGCTTGCGTGGTTGAACTGTACTCTACTGCTCTCGGGTGTGATTCAGATCGAGTTAGTGCCTTTGCCTTCTCCTTCCCTTGGGACAAGGGGCCCTAACTGCACTTTTTCCAGTTTTCTGTGTGCACACAGAAGTCTCTGGGGCTTTTATTTTCAGATTTTCTTTGTAGCTTCAGAGCTGCTGTGGTTTAGCCCAGTTGGCAGCTGTGTACCATGCAACCACTGGCCTGCTTTCCCTCCACCCTGGTGCATCCAAAACAGAGCACTGTGCTACCAAGGAGAAACAAACTCTGTCCCAGCCAAAACCAGGACAGGAGGGAAGACAAATACTGGTGATTTTGGGGGAGGTTATGTATTTTGTGTTATTAAAGATGGGATTCCATTGTCATGACATAAGTAAGGGTCTTAATGACCTCTCTGCCTTAAAACTTAAGGTCACTTTAATGCATCTGTGATTGAGAATATGAAGAAAGACTGAACATCTTTCAGCTCTGTATTATGAGAAGTAGAGGTTAAATTATGCTCTAGGATGAGAAAAAGGAAAAAAATAAGCAGAAAACAAAAATAGAAGCTAACTCCTAAACTTGAAGTGTCAATTATACTAAAGTTTATTTCTGCTAGTGGTTCAATTAACTGTAATGACTTAATTGAGCCAATAATTGAAATAATCTTGCTTCCTCAAATTTCAGAATAACCCCTGAAAAAATAATCTTGCATATGCCATCTCACCTGCTGTGTGTACCAGTTTGGTGCATCAGGGGAAGTGTATTGGAGTAGGCTTCGGTTTGCTGCAAAACAGGGATCTTAGGAGGCAGATACAATGTTCCAAATCACACCCTGTCTCACAGGTTTCACCTGGCCTTTGTTACAGCTGGTGTTTAGTGGCAGAGAATGTGGGTTGAGAGAGGTTTGCATGATGCTGCCTTTTCTTGAGTGATGTAAAAGCAGCAGTGTTTCATCTATTTAATACATCTGGTTGTTAATCCACTTAATTATGGGCTTGTTGATATTAAATCTTTATATTGACTGAGAATGACCTGCTGTTTGTGGTTTTAGCCTTCTAAGGATTTTGCATTGTCCTTTGGAACTAATGATAAGCAATATTTGTATGATCTAAACATTTTTACGGTTTTACTTCATTAACAAATAGTTTTGCATTTTAATTCATTCATTTCTTGCTTCTGAAGGTTTATGTTCCCAATCTTTGTGGGATGGGGTGAGAGTATTCTTTTTAGTCTGTGGTTGTAATTTAAAATGCATTTGAGTCCGGATAAGCTTTCCGGTAATGTTGTGGGTTCTGTTGTAACAAAGTTACACTTGTATTGTTGTGTCTCCTGTGCACTGTGTGTGCACATCTGCTGCTGCCTTGTTTCATCAGCTGCTGCTTTGGTTGTTCAGATTGTGGTAGCTTTGTGGTAGATACTGCTTGGTACTGGTTTTAAGATGACAATTCCTGCCTGCTGCCAAAAGATTTTTATTTTTTTTAATCCTTTTCCCCATACCCTCCCCCACATGGGATTTTGCCTAAACAGCATTGAAGGAAATTCAGTGATCTCATGCGTGCACACATGGACTAATGGAGTTATGACTGGGTGCCTACAATCACAATTTCCTCTTAGAAACCTCTGTTTTATGGCAGTCATGGCTTCTCCTTTGTCTGCACTGCCAGGTTTGAACTATTTACGGCATTATAAGACAATATCTTCCTTGCAACCTTTGGTATATGTTCTTGGAATTTGTGTTGGGTTTTTTTTTTGTTGTTGTTTTTTTATGGCTTGGTTGATTTTTTGCTCCAGGAGCTATATGAGTGTGTTGGGTTTTTTCTGCTCCAAAATTATGAATGTTCTTTGCTTCTGTTTGTTCTCCTAAAATCTCAACCTTACAATTGCTAACCAGGTCACTCCTTAGAACACTTCTTAATTGCAGCCATCTCTGCTTCCATTTTCCTTTAGCTTCCTGACATGCCCTCCACCTGTGTACAGGTGTTCACGTCTCCTTGACCATCCAAGTTACTCAGCTTCACAATGATGGTTTCACACATCTCTTACAGAGGGTACCAATTTCTAGTATTTTCATGGACTCTTTGTAGGATATTTTGGGACACCAAGAAAGCCATAGGGTGATTAAGATGAGAGAGACTCCAAATTTGTTCAGCTTTTGAAGAGCCACTGGCACTGTAATTGCTGGTGTCTGGAAATTCCTGAATCTCTAGCATAGGCATACTTTACTTTGCAGACAGCATTCAAGAACTGTGCCCCTAGATCTTGGAGACAGAAAAAAAAAAGGCAAAATTTGGTTCACTGCAGTTTTGAAGTGTACTTAGTAATGGAAAATTACAAGCTCATCTTGTTCTCGGAACAGTGGTGGCTCTGCTTCTGATCTCATTTTTTTTAGCTTTTGTATGACAATACTTGTTGAACTGAAATTAGCTAGGAGGTTTTGTTTAGTGCAGCAGAGAGTATAACTTAAAAACATTTAAATTACTGGCTGGTGCTTTTTGTTGCTAGTCGTGGAATTCTATGCAGGATTTTTTCATCTGAGTCTTTGGGCACCTTTTTTCCTCATTTCCTTGAGAAGTAAATTTTGCCATAAGTGAGCTTTCAAAACTCATTTATTCATGTTGCATTTTTAACTCTGGTGGTTTTAACTTCAGTAGCAAAGCAGTTCACTGAAAGTTTCTCTCTCTCTCTCTCCCTCTCTTCCTCTCTCCCTCTGTTCCTCTCTTCCTCTCTTCCTCTCTCTCACTCTCTCCTGGAAGGCCAAGACTTTGTGTGTGCTTGTGTATATATATATAGATACAAACGTATATATACACATCTGTACATACATATATACACACACATACACACACACACACATATAAAATGAAAATCTTGGCCTTCCAGAATTAAATTGTGTGGTCCATGCCATCTATACCTGAATAGATAATGTTTTCTGTGACTTGGTATACTTAATAGACAAGAGGGATTTTTTTTTTAGCCTTTGTCTCATTGTGGATGCACATGTGTGTATATACATATATGTATTTATATATTTGGTGTGTCTGTGCATATATATATGTGACAACATTCATTTCTGAAGTAAATTTATTAAATCAGTATGGTTATACTGCAATTGAATTTAGCATATTGTTCTGAATTACCTTTTGCCAGCTAATTAGACAGTAATACTGCAGTTTTAACTTCTGCAAAAGAGCATGCTTTTGCAGAGAGAAAGTAGCTTGGCTTTTCTCAGTATTATCTACTGAAAATGTTATGGAAAGGTTTAGATTATTAATACAGACTTCTGTGTTTGTGAGCTGAACTAAAATACTGGTGTGAATCAGACTTGGAGCAGTACTTACCTTCTCTTATCCAGACCTCCATGTATCAGGTTTTTGGATTATTGACAGTCTGCACTCACTGTTGTGGATTTAGTCAGCAACTAAATCTGTTCAGTGTTGCATAGAGTGTGGGATTAGAATCATATGAGGTCCAATAATACTGCTTTGAAAGTCTAATTAAGATTAACAGATATTTTCCCCCATTAACTTTTGTAATGTACTCTGCCTCTTTAAGCTGATTGCAGATAATTTTCAGATAATCGAGCAGCCTGTAGCTACCATTGACTGAAGCTAGCAAGATTTGTGGGTTCTTACTGCTTCTGAAAATTGGTCCAAAATATCTAAAGATGTGTTCAAAATTAGCTTACTTCTGAAAGCAGTGAACACCTGCTTGTGTATTTATATAGTAATTAAATGCAAGTTTGACATATTTAGAATACTTTTGGTGTAATTGGCAAGGAGTGACAGGGCCATAAATTAGCATAGGTTGTTTAATTTGCTAATACAGTCACATAAGGTAGTGGTGGGGTTTTTTTGTCCAAACTTTGGTTGTGGTTGCAGTAATTTCAAGCTGTTGAGATAGAATTTTATTTATTGTAACAAGCAAGGATTTTTTTTGAGAAGCAAGTTTCAAGAAGCATTTGTAAAACTTACAGGTTGAAAAATGGAATTTAGGGAATTTTCTCTATATTGAAAAGAATTAATTTTAAGTGAGAAAATTATATTTAAACAAAGAGACTGCATGCAAGAATCATATAAAGATGAGTTTGAACAACTTCTACTCATACAGATTTGGATGGATTTTTTTTTTCTTTTAGTCACTTTTGCACCTTACAGTCACTGGATTTTGTGTGTGTTGATATATCCTATTTTGCTGATATTACTCAGCTGTAGTACAATTCACATATTTGGAGCCTCCTGTTTCCCAGTCTCTAATGCATCCACAATATTTATCAATATATGTGGTTTGGAACTGAAAAGCTTATGAAGTATCTCATATTAACTCTACAATTTTTTAAACCTTTCAAGAGATGACACGAATAAGGAAGAAGATGAAGATGAAGAAGAAGCAGAGGAGGAGGAAGAGGAGGAGGAGGAGGAAGAAGACAACAATAACAATGAGGAAGAAGAGTTTGAATGCTATCCACCAGGCATGAAAGTCCAAGTGCGGTATGGAAGAGGGAAAAATCAAAAAATGTATGAAGCTAGTATTAAAGATTCTGACATCGAAGGTGGAGAAGTCCTTTACTTGGTGCACTACTGTGGATGGAACGTGAGGTAACTTGAGTTTTAGTTAGTGATTACTTCTTGAATTACTTCTCAAATACACTTATGAATTTTAAAAACTAAATTAATAGACATCTGGAGTCCTAAACTTTCAGTATTGGTGTTCTGTGAAGGTCATGGTACTGTATGAAACTTAGATTTTTAACACTATATAAATGCAGGGCTTTAGTTACTTTGAAAATCATCTTAAAATGACTTGTTCAAAGAAGGCTTCATTTGTTCCCCATCTTACTTTTTAGATCTTCCCATGCAAGTGACACATCACTCTTTTCAGGTTCCTCCTCTGGCTCTCTTAAGCCAGTTTTCTCTCATTCAGTACTTGAGTAGTGCATTTAGCTGAGGCTGTGAACCCACTCTTGTCAGTGAAGCACAGAGTACACCAGCAGTATGGTGTTTAACTGGAAAACAACAAGAGTCTTAGTGGCAAATAAGTGCAGATCAAAAACTGCATTTCATCTGATCTGATATCTACCCTCCCTACCCCACCTCCCCTGAGGCTCCCCTAAACTTCAAAGCAAGTCTCTTCTCACCCTAGTGGCTTCTTATGCTTTCTTTAATATAAGGAGGAGCATATGCTTTTTATTGTCTTTAGTCTAGCATTAATAGAAATAAGTTGAAGAATTTCTGTTGCTATTTCAGACCTCTTTTTTGCCATTTAAAACTTGAAGCAACTTTGAAAACAGTAGAGAAAACTAGAATTTTTGAGCAGCTTATGTCTGCTTCTTTCCTCAGTTTCAGGGTAACTGTTCTTAACTATTAGTTTTTCAACTTCATTACTGCCTCTAAAAGAACTGTAAACCATCCTCCCACCCCAAGTCTGAGGTACTTTTTCCTTTTCTTTACTTATTTTTCCTTTTCTGGAAAGCTGAGGTTCTTGTAGCCTTCATCTGTCATCTGGGCATCCTGCCTCTTACCAAGAGGGCAGGACAAATGTCATTTATTCAATTCTAGCAAGATCTGCTAGCAGAGGTAACAGAGAAGTGCAGTGCTTCTCTTGCTGCCTTGGATTCAGCTCTTTGCATCGAGGCCTGGTGATTTCCAGGCTCACCTAAGCTGCTGCTGAGAAGGAATCTCACTCTTGCCAGTTTTGGTACCAGTCTTCTGTAGAATTTTGATCTGCCTTGATCTACAGGACTAGGATCTGACATAAACTGTCTTCAGGCAACATCTGTAAGCATAGTGAGCTGTGAAGTCAAGATCCAAGGGGAGATGCAGCCTGCTCAAGGTGGGAGCTGGGGTGTGACTTGCATTTTGGTCTTACTGAGGAGGACTCCCCTGGAGTGCAATTTGCTGAAATTTTCATCCTGCTCACTGAAGACTACTGAGTGTACCATTCCAAGAGGTTTCTTGCTTTTAAACTCTTGTTTTGGAATTCTCGTGTAAGCATAGAAGTTACTTTGCTTTTTGAGCAAATATGATGCTGTGAGGTGAGATGATCAGATTTTTATTTGAGCAGTACCACTTCAAATCTGAAGAAATGAGAAGTCAAAAATGAGTCTTCTTCACCTTGGAGATCCCATCACCCCAGTTCTTAAAGGAGAAATCAAGATTCTAAATTTTTAACTCTGCATTTTAAACAAATCTGCAGATTTATGTCAGAGGCATTGTTTCTGTGACTAGGATATGTTTGATAATAAAAGCATTTCTAGTTAACTTGCACTCATTTGAGAAGAAAGGAGTGATGATTGTTTGGTCTTTCTGGCAGCAGGACTTGGGTTTATGTTTTTACCTGGTGTTTTAAAAGAGCCTTGTGAAAAGGTTTGGGGGGAGTAGAATTCCTCACTGAAAAATAATCAGTGATTGAGATTCAGCTGTGGGACTGTGCGTGGACTCTGCTAATGGAGTTAATTTTTTCATTAATGTAAAATTACTTGGATTTCTGGATTTGGCAGAAGGAATGTGTAAGCCTCAGCTTTAGCCAGCATCTAAACACTTCACTAGTTTAGTTTTGTGAAGACTAGTCCTGCATGCTCTTAATAGCTTGATTTGGCTTTCAGTCAGTGACAGCCTGGAAAAGCAACTGCTGTAGTTGGGTAGGAAGCAATTCCCTCCTCTCCTTGCTCATTGTCGCTTACTTAGCAGGCACAAGTACTGTATGTACAGTACAGGCATGTACTGAACTAGGATTTCCTAATCATGAAGAGTATTTTAATTCTGTCATTCTTCTGCTCCTTAAAGTTGACTTTCCTGTTTCCCCTTTTGGCCAAGTATGCCATTTAATGGCCTGTTCTCCAAGCTTGTAAGTTTGAGCAGAAGTCCTAAATAATTACTAATGTTTCTTATCACAAGTTAATTTTATCAGTCTGGAATTCAGGACAACTGTGTGTCTGGGCATGCTCACGTGCTTTAGGGTGCTTGGCATGAAGTTTAGTAAACTTGATGCTCATCTTCATTAGTTGTTTTTTTTTTTTAAATGCTCTGGAACCAGTGACATTAAGAACGGTGGAACTTTTTTTTTTTTTAGAGCAAATAGTGCAGAAGCTGTACAGCATTATGCTAAAGGATCTGGTTGTTAGCTGATAAAGATCTGAATGGTACTGTTCAGTGGAGCCTGGATTGTAGTGAAAGGGAATGGTAGAAATCTGTACCCTATTAGAGGGATCTGCTTATTTTGCCACATGTTAGCCAGAAAAAGCAGAGAAATACAGAGAAACCGTACTTCTCACAGGCCAGTGATGTTCTGAATTACATATGCTTTATATGTAACTAAAACTTCTGTGGGGCCTATGGTTGGTGCCAGTTCTTCTGTTGTGATTTTAATCTTCAGCTGCCAATCCAAAGAAAAGTTCATTGTGTAAGTGTTTGAGGTGACTTCCTTCTGCAGTGTATTCCCAGTAATTAGAGGGTGCATATTTAAGAAGCATTTAGACTGTTGAAACTGTGTGTCATTATAGCACAACATCACAAGACATGTTATTCTTGAATGTTTAAATATTTAAAGGTAAAACTTATTATTTTCAACACTTCTTTCCTTAAGAAATCTGCATGTGGAAGTGCTAATTTCTGTCTAAGTTTGTTGAACATTATTTCATATATAAATTTTATACTTTACAGCCAACCACTGAAATTAAATGTGTAGCAAAATTTCAGGGCGGGGGGAGGGGATTATTTAAAGGACAAAAAAAGAAATTAAACAAACCAGAATCCCCATCTAATAGTCCAGTATTTGGGTATCAGACTAGTTTTTTTTAATCACAGAAAAAAAAAAATTGATTCTTTCTTTTTGGCAACTACAGGCAGTATCCTGGAACTTTTCAGTGAAATTGCCAAGGCTTGCTAGTTCCTTGAGGTCACTTGTCCTCCTGAGAAAGTGGTACCTTTGCTAGTACAAATCTAGTCTGGAAAAGTACACTTTCTTCCTTGTTTCTCCTCTAGTACTTCTGGGGAAGATTGACTGTGCAGTCTCTGAGAGTGTGTTGTGGTGCATTTTAGCTCACAGGTAGTGCATATATGCATGTAATAGAATCAGAGCATGCTCTGATGCAAGGTGCTCTTCTTTGTCTTCATTTTGGTAAGGCAAGGGGATTTTCTTTATGAAAGTATTCATGGTTTTCATATGAAACCTGATTTAAAAAAGTAAGTGAATAATAATTTATTATTACATTCCCCCCTCTTGATTTTCAAAGAAATCTGGGACCTCTTTTAGGAGCAGCTCTCCCCATATTATCTTCTTCCTCCAGTCTCATCTGCTCACTTTAGGGTGGTGAAGCTAGTCCGTGTGAAAGGCAGCACTGCAGTGAAACAACCCAGGCCCTCTGAAAGTACATACTTCTTGTAATGAGAGCTGAAGAACTTTTTTGATAATATTTTTGGGTTTGTTTTGTGAACAGACTGTCCAAAGACAGATTAGTGATGAAGTAAGTTTTCATATGTTAGCAGGTGCAGTTCTAGGAAGAGGCTCTAGTCTGAGTCACACACCCCATTTTAGATGCAGCTTTCAGGGTGCTTCTCTGTCTTGCAGTGGAGGAGAGTGTAATTTAGGGGCAAGTTGTCAGCTGTGGCTTGGAATGTATCTTTTTTTGCAGGATCTGTTCCAGCCTGGGGTCCAGTTGTCCCAAGTTTAGACAAACCATATTCATCCAATGTGTGAGTAGTGAAAGGACCTGTGTGATGCAAAGGTGTGAAGTGTGGGCAGCTGATTGCCTGGAGAAGATGAGATTTCTGAGGCCTCCTCACAGGGTCTGTCTGCTGTTTTGGGTGCAGTCAGGAGTAAAGCAGGAGGCACTGGCCAGGAGCTGTGACTGTCACACATCAGTGTTTCAGTTTGTGCTCCTTGACATGAGGGCTTGCATGACCACTGCTTCTAATACCTGATGTTTAGGACTCTGTGGTAGGTACAGGTATTCTCTGCAGGTTCTGCCCTCCTCTCCTTTGGATCAGTATGCCCCCATGTCTGTCACCTCTTGCCCCAACAGGCGCTGCAGTTGCCATGAATCTCAGACAGCGTGGGCTGTGCACAGACTTTGCATAGGAGGAAAATTATTTTCTTATTGGAGATGCATGAGAATGAGTGAATACAAATTTGGTATTCTAGCAGTGTGGTTGAGGCAGAAAGGACTCTGTCAGAATCATTGCTTTTCACCATGTGTTTGTCAGGTCCTGGTGCTGTTTCCTGCATGAATTTAGATCTAATAAAATACTCCTGCATTTCTCTGGGTCGAAGTCCATTTGGCAGGCACTTCATGGTATTCCTTGTGGAAAACATGTCTTTGTCTTGAGGGAAGATTGCTTCAAATAGGGTTTCCCACAGTCTCACAGAATATGGGATTTTTCCATACTGAGCAAATACTCTGCAGAGTTATATATCAGTTTTGAACCTGTTTACTGACATTTCACCTGGTAATGGCAGTGTAATAGTACAGTGACAGTGGTATCTGCAGCAGCATAGGCAGTCTTGGTATATTGTAGTCTGAATGGGCTGTTGTGAGATTTTGTGATTTTTATTGTCACATGGAGGGGAAAAACCAGAACAAATTGTTTTGGAAAGCTATTTTTCAGACTGCTGCTGTTTCATTTTTCACCGTATTATTAAGTGAAATTTAAGTTAGTAGAATACAGTATTTAGCTTCTGAAATTCCTTGTATAGATCATAACTTGTAATATATAGGAAAGTAAGTTGGAAACTTGCATGTTTTTCTCTAAATATTTTTAGTTAATGTCAATATTGTGGATATAATTGGCAGTGGTTGCAAAGAAGCTAAATTAGGATTGTATCAGTAGTCATTGCATATATCAAAATGATGATCAAGTAAGCCCAGCTGGAAAGCCAGCATGGTGATTGTGCTCAATTCCATCTTGTGCCAGTTTTTTTGGAGAGGGTGGTTTGGGGTTTGGGGGTTTTTATAGTTGATTTTTTCCCCTCTATTTTCATGTTTACCTAGGAGGATCAGGACTTGTTTGTATGTACATTCAGGCCAAAGTTGATACAAACTGATTTTTAACTGAACTGTTTCTTATGCAGATGGTTTTTGAATTTACTGTTTAAGTAGTAAAGCAGCTTATTCTAATTGGGAGGAAAAAGAAATTGATTTAAATGATTCTTGAGTTTTTTCAGAAATACACAGTCTGGCAAGCACAGTACCATAGTTATATTCTGACTAAGAATGTACTTCTTTGTTCTTGGATTTGTATTTAACAGGTCAGATCTTGAATAACAAGATACCTGTTGTTAATATCTTGGTGCTATTTAGTACGTCTTTGTCTTGTATCACTCTGATACAAAATGGAAACCTGTAACAGAAAAGGAACTGAAAAGTGTTGCTGTGAAGTCAGTGACTCAAAGTTTGTGACTCCAAAGGGTTCCTCATTTCAGAGAGCTCTTTGCAGTCACTCAGGTGGAAAGAGTTTATTTTTATTAACTGGCCCCATTTTATGTAGTTGAAAGAATTTATTTTTTTTGTTAAGATTTTACAGGGCATAAATAGGAAGTATACCTTTTAGAGGTCTATACAGATTTCTCCTTCAGGTAGCTTGTTTTGCCTGCATACATGGATTTCTGCTGTTCTGTGCAGACTGGAAAATTTTGCATTTACCCTTCAGTGTAAAAAGACTTTAATCCTCTGAATCTTAGCTGAAACTTCACAGACTTGAGAATTACACAAATTACTTGATTCAAATTCCAATTCTGTTTTTATATGGCTACTAATTATCTTTTTCCTCAGTTAAATTTCTACTGTGATATGATTATCTGCTTGAAACCATAAATGTGTACGATTTCTTTTTGTGTTTAGGTATGATGAATGGATAAAGGCAGACAAGATAGTGAGACCAGCTGATAAAAATGTACCAAAAATCAAGCATCGAAAGAAAATAAAGGTAATTATTCTCTCTTTTCTTGTTTCTCCCAGCATTGGTTTGATACATAGTTAGGTAATCCCTGCCTCTCTTCCTGACTGGCCCACAAATGCTTGTCAGGAAAAGCAACTTCATAGCCTTTTAAACATACTCTTTTCATCATGGTTTTGGGATTTCTTTTTGAGGTGAGATGGGGAAGCTTCTCTTTCCTTCTTTCCTGTATTTTATACTTGCATGTAAGTAGTCATTTACAGAAAACAAATGAGACAGATATGGATTACTATCAGTGTTGGGAGCCAGCTTGGAGGGTGGAATTTGAGGTCCCCCTGATTCTACAGAGGAAACCTATGGACCAGTCCATGTGAATGGGACTCTATAATTTTATTGCCAGGCATTTCTTTCAAAACTGATTCTTCCACAACTGATATTTAGGCTGAGATGATGACATATTTCTTGGACAGTGGGCTGCAAGGAAGCTTTTCCTTCTGCCACTGCTGAGCCTGGCATCCTGAAGTGCCAGTACTCCTAGAGCACTGGTGGTATTTGTTTCTGTTTGGTTTAGTGTTGACAAAGTCCCTGTCTTTGGTAGAAAGGTGTTAGCAGGGAGTGTAGAAAGGTATTTCTAGTCCTTTAAACAAAGAGGAGAGCTTTCCTCTACGGGGTGAATGTTTAAGGTAACTGTAAGCATTGTGTAATTATAATCCATGATAAGATGTGTGCTCCAATGAGAAGAGTTTTTGTGTGTTTTGTTTCATCTAGAATAAAACTGACAGAGAGAAGGAAGAGAAGTATTCTCCTAAACCCTGTAAATTGCGACGTTTGTCAAAACCCCCCTTTCACACCAGCACATCACCAGAGACTGGGTCCAAACTTGACAGCACTGAAGCCAAAAATACTGAGCAAGCTCCAGTTAAATCAATAGAAATCACTTCTATCATTAATGGGCTACAAGGTATTGTACTCGAAAGCTTTTTCTAATTCTGTAAATGGCCTTTAAACAGGAGTAAATGACAATGTAGAGTAACTGGTGCAGCTAAATGCTTGAGTCTGTCTGGCTAATTACAACATCATCTTCAGAAATAACCCTTGGACAAAAGCAGTGTTGGCAGTTTCTGTGGATTCAGTATGTTAACAGTCAATTACATTTTGTGTTGCCATCCATTTTTTTATTTGATAATATAGCAAAGTATTTTTGATTCCTAACTAATTTCTACATTTTTCATTTTCTTTATCTAAGATACAGGATCCATTATTCGTGTCTGCATGTCTGTCATTACTAGCACTGTGTTCCCCTTCCCACACGTTTACAGCAGCATTTTAATACCTACTTGCTTCTCTTCATTCTTAGTTCAGAGCATGCATCCAGAGAAAGAAATCATGTATAGTATAGATAGTTTGGGTAACCACAAACTTTTGTGGAAGCTGTGTGAATCTAATTCCAACTTACTTGAAATTGGATGACACTGGCCACTGGGTTCCAAAACTGTAGGTAGAATAACAGTCAGTATAATCTATGAAGCTTCATTTCCTTAAGAAATGAGAAACAAAACCCAAGCAATTAGGATGACACTACTATTAGAGAAACACTTAATCTGTAATTAGCTTTACAAATCAAGGAATTATATATATATATATATATATTTATGTGTATTTGAGGCAATTCCTGTGTTTCTCCTTGAATCCATATCTTTTTGCACTGAATGAGGTTGCTGTTGATTGCTTCTGGATTATATATCTTTGTTCTTCTCTCAGGTTCTTTATTGCTGACCCTGAATTTTCTTGCAGTTGTCCTACATTTTTCTTGTCCATTTGTTTCCCTAAGTGCCTTTCTTTATTGCTTTCACTTTTTCCAGGCTGATCAGCAGGTTGATTTGTTAGAGAGTATCCAATGTGTGGGTTGTTCTGTCCTTTAGACTCTGGATTTTCCAAGGAAAATGATGCCTCTGTTATGGGCTTTGGAGAAAAGGCAGATGATGGTAGTATTTGTAACCCATAAGAAATATGTAAGGAAATCTTTGAGTGTCTGGTTTGGGTAACTACACAGAAGTTTGTATTTCGATCAGTGCACTCTATGCTTTCTTTACCTCTTCAGAAATTCCTGTATAACAGAGAATCTTCCTAGTTTCTGATCTAGCCCTTATACCATGAGTTTTTGAACTCTTCAGGAGGTACCAGTTAAGACAGAGAATTCTAGAGATCCCTGTGGCATGACTTCATATCTGTACAGTTTTCTTTAGTTGTTTGTTTGCTTTTTTTTTCTTAAATAATTCTTTGTAACAAGAATCAAGACAAACTTTTCTTGTTTTGTTTTTGTTTTGTTTGGATTTATTTTTAATTAGCTTCTGAAAGTTCTGATGATAGTGAGCAAGAAGATGACCAAAGTGCCCCGAATGTACATGCTGATGGCAAAGAGGAGTCTCAGCCTGAAGCCGTAAGCCAAGATAAAAATGAGCTCCGTCTAAAGGAACAGAGCGGTTCGTCCCTCCCAGAAGAAACTAAAGCTCTTACAGATGCAGTAGTGCCCAAGTCTGTGTCTAAGTCTCCTGAAAGATTGAGGAAGGAGATGGAAGAGTTATCTGAAGACAGTGACTCCGATGGAGAAGATGAAGCCGCAAAGAAGAGAAAGGATGGAAAGAAGGAGATCGCGGATAAAACAGCAAAACCGCCAGTGAAACGCGGTAAACGAAGACACTGCGTAGCAGAGGAGTCCTTAAAGACCGTGTCCCCTAACAGGAAGGATGAGAAGTCCAAAAACAAAGACTCCCTTAGTTTAGAAAACAGCAGTAACAGCTCCTCGGATGAAGATGAGGAAGACAAATCGAAACTGAAAATCACTCCAACGAAAAAGTACAATGGACTAGAGGAGAAAAGGAAATCTTTACGGACAAGTACTTTCTACTCTGGATTTTCTGAAGTGGGAGAGAAGAGAATAAAGCTTCTAAACAACTCTGATGAAAGACTTCAGAACACGAGAGCGAAGGATCGGAAGGATGTGTGGTCAAGTATCCAAGGCCAGTGGCCGAAGAAAACGCTGAAGGAGCTGTTCTCGGACTCTGATACCGAGGCTGCTGCCTCTCCTCCACACGCTGCTCCTGAGGATGCTGCAGCAGAGGAGCAGCTTCAGACCCTTGCAGAAGAAGGTATTTCTTTGCCTAACTGTGAACTTGAAAAATCTTTGCCAGCAAGTGTGGATGTCAAACCTGTTGAGGAGAAACCGACTGAAGTGGGTGAGAAGAAAGTTGAATTTCCGAGCAGCGGCAGCAATTCAGTGCTAAATACTCCTCCTACAACTCCTGAGTCACCTTCCTCTGTAACTGTGACAGAGTCCAGTAGGCATCAGTCGAGTGTCACTGTCTCTGAGACACTGCCACCAAATCAAGAAGAGATACGAAGCATCAAAAGTGAAACAGATAGCACAATAGAGGTGGACAGCGTGGCAGGGGAGCTGCAAGACCTCCAGTCTGAGGGAAATATTTCTCCAACAGGTTTTGATGCCAGCGTCAGCTCCAGTAGTAGTAATCAACCAGAGCCAGAGCATGCTGAAAAAGGTAAAGGAAACAGAGCTGTCTCCAACCTAACCGGCTCTAATGTCTAACACTGCTGTTGTGTTTCCATTCTGTTGTGCTTATGGTGCAGGGAAGTTAGTTGTTGCAGAAAGTAGTAGCCTACTGTGCATTTCAGATGTGTGGAAATGGTATAATCATCCTGTGAATAAAGTGTAGTCTGCCAGCAAGTTTATTGGCCTTTCATTAGAAATTGTGATTATTTCACTGAGGGACAAAGGCTAAAAGAATGAAGTTGATACTGGATATGGCAAAAAAAGCCCAAAGCAAACTGTAATAGTTTGTGTAAGGAATATTTATTGTAGCAAGATGGAAGCATTTTAAGCATCCTCCTTAGAGGCAGATGCTTTTCTTGTATAAAATTTGATTCTCTGTAAGTTGTTTGTTTTGGGGGAGAAAAGCCTTCCTGCTGCTAGGGTGCTAAGGCAGTAATTTCTAATTTGTATTTTTCTAGAACATTAACTTCGTAAGATTCAAGTCAAGCTGATAAAAGCATTGACCTTTTTAGCTGTTTCACTTTCATATGTGATTTTGCAGATGGAAGTTCCTTTCCTGCAACTGCTAGAGAACAGGGGATAATAAACACTTGTGCACTTGATGTCGCTGTGCTGCTGCCTGCTGTTCAACTGCTGGCAAGACTAGATCCAAAAGCTTTTTTCTGAAAGTGACTGGCTGTTTTGCAGTTCATCAAAAGTACAGCTGCTTTCACTGTTGTAGTGGCTAAGAATTATGAACACAAAGGAAGAAAATAATTTTTGGCTGTAATCCTGAGACAGAAGTGGGGTTTTTTATCTCAGTAGGTTTCAGCTAACAATTTAGCAAATAATTTTTTTCAAAATGCCCTTAAAGGGGTGTTACCTCCAGCGTTCTTCTGAAAGTGTGCAACAAAGTGTTTCCTTAAAGAAGAGAATTTGGAAGAGGTGAATGTGTACCCCTCCATAAATACACCTGCATTGCTTTGCTAATCAGAGCTGTGTAGGTTTAGAACTTGAGTTGTTGGGGGTTTTTTATGTCAAAGTAGTTTATTGCCACTTGAAAGAAGTTTTACACTATTGTAAAAGAGTACTTTTACATGCATTAGACTTTAACTTCCTCTCTGATTTTGTCAGCATGTTACTTGTTTCAGAAAATGGGGTTCCTTAATTTAAATTATTTCATTCCAGGGACCATTTTTAATCTGTAAGTCACATGGTTGTGAAACAACGTTTGAAGAATTTCTAAAATGCTCTCTTTTAGCAGGTGTACTAGAATTCTTCCATCTTCTTTTTCTACTTTTTCCCCTTGTAGTCCCAAATACCAGAATTTTTCCCCTGTTTTTTGTTTGCCTTTCTTTTCTTGTTGGGTTTTTTTTAGCATTATCCAAGATTTATTTTTTTTAAAACCTTCAATTAATATAATTACTGATCACAGGTTATGGCTTTGGTTTTTTTCTCACAGCTTCCAAGTACAGCAAACTTGTAAAAACATAAAAAATGTCCCAGTAGGTCTTGATAACTTTTTAAATAAATGTATTCTTATTTAATTTACAGTATTAAAAAAATAGTAAATCCATGTGGTTCAAGAGAAATTCTGGTGATGCATATGGGAAAGTAATTTATAGTCATTGTATATTTGCACTCTGTGCAAAGAGACTTTGTCTGCCTTCCATTGTCTTTCACCTCCTCTTGTCAATATAAGCAGAAAATGGAGCTGCATTAAGGATAGGAAGGAACAGTTGCATTGTTGTTTACAAATTTAAGCTTTGAAGTGTTTTGTGGGAGGACTGCAAGCATTTATTTAATTTCACTTTTTTTTATCTTTTCCCAATTATAGTCTGTACAGGCCAAAAAAGACTTAAAGATGCTCAGGGAGGAGGCAGCTCCTCAAAAAAGCAGAAAAGAAGCCACAAAACAACTGTGAGCAGCAAAAAGAAGAGCAAAACTAGTAAGTACAGCAGCTTGGTGTGAAATAAAAGGTGTGGAAGTACCATGTCATTTGTTTGACTGATCATAGGAGATGAAGTCTGTTCATAAAAAATGAATTAGGACAAAATGTCCTCACCAGGGAATTCTTAATACTGTTTAAATGAAGAAACTGCTCTACCTAAATGCCAAAGTGCTTTTAAATGTCTTGTATTATTTCTGGGCCTATTCCTAAGAGGTCCTTAATACTGTGTAATTCAGGAAGGCCAAGAAGAGTGAGTATTTCACACAAGGCAGACTTGGAACAGGTATCTGTATCATCATAGCTGCCTGTTTTAGAGGGGAGACTGGGACCTGAAGGAAACTATGCTCTGCCTTTTCTGCAAGATGTGTTTTTAGAGGTTGATACCTCTACCTTGTAGCAAATAGGAGAATAATTCCAGGAGAATATAGATTGTTTTCTTCCTGTGCTGTCTGTTACATCCACAGTAAATAATGCAGTTTTTGCAGTTTTCTGTAGTTGTAGAAGCCAATTGGAATAGAAACCACAGTACTGTGGGAGGGAACTTCTAATAAAAGTACTTTTAATAAAAGCAGAGTTGTGTTAGGGGTCATATGCACACATGTTTGGGAGACAACAAGATCAATTACTGCTTCATTTCACTGTTAATAAAAAAACCCCACAAAACAGCTAGAGACTGAAGCCTGGAGAGTAACTGTAAAAAATGGAGTTAAAGCAAGGATAGAAAGCATATGCCATGCCTTTTTCCCTCTCTCCCTCAGCTTCCCTCTCCACTTTCTGTTTACAGCTTTTACTAAAAGTCCCTACTTGCTGGTCTGATATTTGCTTTCACCCCACCTGTCCTTCATGTTCATTGATCATCCCTTTACATTTTCTCATCTTTTTTAATTCCATTTCAGTGGTCTCCTTTCATAATCTTTATTCCTACTCTTGCCCCAGAAATTAAAGTAACAAAACAAACTGAATTTGCAGAAAAATTATACTGTTTTTAGCCTTGCCATTATTCCCTTGGATTTTCTGAATTTTCCCCTTTTGCTGAACCTGTGTCTTCATCAGGATGCAAAATTTCAAAGCTACTGCCATATAGTCCTTGTGTGTCTGTTCTTTTTGTTAGACTTCAGGCACTGCTGGATGTAATAAGGAAAATAAATATATAAAATGTGAGTCAGTTGTAAGAAAAAAAAAAGCTTTTGGCAAAATTCAGGTGTGTCTGTTAAACTGCTTTTGTGGCAGCTTCAGCCCTTGCCTTTGCATTAAAGCAGCCAACAGCAACAAGCAGCTGGCCAAGCTCTTTCACACTACATGTCGTGGGTGTTCAGTTTCTCCTGTGTAGATCCACCAGACCATAAAGGCCAAAAGGTTCAGGGCTCACTTTGTCAACACCTGGGGCAAGTACAACTGAGGCAGACATTTTTCATAATAAATAGAAATTCAAGGTGGTTTTAAAATCAGCTCTAATGATGGAATTTCTGCAGATTTCCTAGGCATTTTAGTCCACTGCTTTGCTAGGCTTGTGTTGAATTACAGTCTCTTGTGCCTGCTTTCACCCTAGTTTTATTTTAGTAATGCTAAAAACTTCATCCTTTCAATCATTACTCATAAATCTTGTCTTTTAGACAGGTTATTTTGTTACTCTCCTCTGAGTGGTTTGATTAAAAAACCTGTGTTCAGGTCAGCCTGTTGCTTTAAAGTTTTTTTCAGTATGAGGTGAAGTTCTCCTGTTTCAGGTCAGCTAAAGATGTTTTTCCAAAATTAAAAGATTTTATCATCACATCTGAGGAATTTGTAGAGTTTGTCACACATATTCAGATTATTGATAGTGATTTTAGTAGAAGAAAATGAAAATAAAGGTGACATAAGGCTAAGAAAAGGCTGTGTTTACTCTGATTATACATGTCCTAAAAATACAGTCAAAGGTCTGTCTGTAACTGTTAGCTCTGAAATGAGATAGAGGTTTATATAAATTGAATACTGCATTAGAAATAGATGTTAGAAAAAGGTAAACAGGAGATGGAACATAACCATCAGTCTTGTGAACTCTCAGAAAAAGAACAGCCCCGTGAGCAGGCAGATGTGGTTCATTTTGACCCCATTCCAAACCTGGTTTGTGCCTCAGTGATGCAGAGGGCATCAAGCCGAGCTGCTACACCAGGATGGATTCTGTTGTTTTCAAGTAAAGGATTTGGGTCAAATACGTTCCCCTTGTATGAAAATCAGCACAGGGGTTGCTTCTGACAAGCTTCAGTTTGGGCTTTGTTTTGTAACAATGTCTTCTTGTTTCTTCAGCAAACAGCAGCGACAGTGACGAACTGTCTGCTGGTGAAAGTGTGTCCAAGTCTCAGTCAGCAAAATCGGTTTCTACTGGCATGAAATCTCACCAAACCAAATCACTCACAAGAACACAGTCTCCAGGAAAATGTGGTAAAAATGGAGAGAAGGAGTCTGATCTCAAAGAACAGAATAATCGTTTGCCCAAAGTTTACAAATGGAGTTTTCAAATGTGTAAGTATTTTCTTGAAAACACCCCTAGTGTCATCTTGTGGCATACTGGAAAAAGGCTTTTTGAATATTCTGTATTTTGGCTTTCTTGTTTCCATCCTGAATTTGCTTAAGTTTATGATAAATTCTCATTTTTAAAAATAAGGTGGGTTTTTTTTTCTTTTTTGCAATTGCAGCACAGGGAACTGCCTATGTCACACTCTTCCAGGACTGTTCTTAGATATGGTTCCTGAGCCAACTTGCTGTTCTTGTTGTGCTGTGCATACCTGTCATTCTGGCACGAACATTATCTGCTCTGTGTGCTTCTTCTGTCGATACTTCCTTGCTGGTTTATTCCTCATTCTCCAGTTCCTATTCAGATACTTAGATGATTGATTTGTAGCTTTTCCCCCTTCCATTTTGCATTAGTGAACCAGGACATGTTCACTATTTCTAGTAGTAAGAACTTCCACTGTGTTTGTTTCAGTCAAGCTACTGGTCCAGCTAGGGGTGAGCAGTGTGGAAAGGATCCTGCACTTGCCTATCTGAAAAACAGATCAGTGGCTTATTAATTCCCTCATATTAGTGCTACTCACCAATTGAATCTGACTTTGCTGGGTTGTTTTTTTTTTATTTCCTCCCCAACCCTGAATGTCAGCATTACTCTACATCTAAAAGTATTTTTTCCCAGTAGTTCTTCACAATCAAGTTACATTCTGGTGCTCTTGAGGAGTATGTCATGTAAAAGGTCTTTATTGTCACTTACTGCCCTGCTGAGATTCATTGAACACTTTCCTGGTGCAACACATTTGAAGGGCTTTTGCTCCTTCCTTTCTTTCTACACTGGCTACACTCCACATGCCTGAGTTGTTTGGCAGAAGTTGGTCTGTGGAGTGCTGTTTGACACATTTCCTGCTGCAGCCGAGTCAGACACTTGAGCTTTCCTCGTTTTCCCACAGCCTAGTTAGTTGTGGCTTTTGGTCCTCTTTGGGTCTGCCTCATTACAGGTTGATGTAGTGCATTTTGCACCCTGCAGTAGTTTAAGTGATTCTTTAAATGATTCTTCTCTTGAATGG
This sequence comes from Notiomystis cincta, assembly GCA_013398075.1. Classification (NCBI taxonomy): domain Eukaryota; kingdom Metazoa; phylum Chordata; class Aves; order Passeriformes; family Notiomystidae; genus Notiomystis; species Notiomystis cincta. Next base: position 84,458 of record VZRX01006115.1, read on the forward strand.
AGTCTCTCCAGTGTGGCTTCCCTGGACTGAACCAAGGGTTTCTCTGAGTGCCACCATCACTGTGTGCTGTGCTGTGGAGAGCTCCCAGCTGGAAACAGCCAGGGGGCAGCTCCTGTGCCGGCCATGTCCAGTATGGTTGTCCTGTATGGATTTTACTTATGGCACATATACCGGAGATTCCACCAGAACCACCCCACAGCTGTGCAGATTTCTGTTGTAACCTGCTTGTTTTGTAACAACCAAGACAAGTCAGGCAAAGCTGACCTTCTCATGTTGAGGGGGAGCTCCAGCAAAGACAGAAAGCAACAGGCTTAAAGCTCGTTGTGGCCCTGATGTTTTCATCAGTTGTCTTAATTTTTTTCTTTCCTTTTCCTCCTTATGGGGAAGGGAATGCATTTTTTTTTCCTCTCCCAGTTCCCCCCAAAAGCATATGGCTGTATCTTGTGAAGAATACTAAAAAATGAACAAATTTGTGGTGCTAAAGAGCAGCTGCTGCTGCTGTTGATGTGTTCCTTAGCTTTGCTGTCTGCTGCCTCAAAGCACATCTCTAAGATTTGAGTACATTCCGCTTCACTGGCATCCAGAAGTGTTTGGAAATGCTTCAATACAATAATTAACAGAGATTGTTTAACTTGCAGCTGACTTGGAAAATCTGACGAGTGCCGAGCGCATAACGGTTCTCCAAGAAAAATTGCAAGAAATCAGGAAACATTACCTGTCCTTGAAATCGGAGGTGGCGTCCATCGACCGAAGAAGAAAGCGCTTAAAGAAAAAAGAGCGGGAAAGTAAGTGCTGGAAACTAAATCCTGCTTTCAGAGGGCTTAATGGCATGTGATGTTAAGGTCCTGGTGAGAGCTGGCTAATTTGCAGGGAGATAGATGTGTGTCATCAGGAGCGGGGTTTTCTTTGGGTTTGGGGAAATGCTGTGTGCAGTTATTTTATGACCATTAGAAGGGGGAATCAGATACCCAGTGACTGTGGAAGGGAGGGGTGTTACCAAGGTGTGCAATCTGTTTAATGCTCTTGAGGCACAACTGGTTCATACAGGAAAAATAGACAGAAAATAAACTTTCTAAGCAGTGAACAAAGGCTATTAATAACTTTTTCTTCGAGTTACAGATAAATTTACTGTAGTATTGCTTGTGGGCCTAGTTACTGCTTTCCCCCTAGGATAAGGGGTTTATTCCATGACTTTCAGGGAGACCAGTTACATTTCAGAAGTTGCCACACCTGTTGCTGTAAGGAATGTTCTAGTGTGCCTGCTTCTAGGAATGCTGAAAGGATCATTTTCTCTGTGTGAGAAATGCCATTTGTAGTAGGATTTTATGGCTCGAGCCATGACATCAGGTGGGGACTGCAGTTGCTGCTTGGTTGCCAGAGCAGGGCAAATATGCAGATTCAGAGCCAGGACAAGGCCCTGTGCTGATTCCCACAGGAAAGAAAGGGAGCAGGTGGGAGCAGGTGGGCCAGGAATGAGCTCTGGTGTCCTTTGGCTGGGCCCTTCAGCTGGGTGCTCGCTGACCAAGGGCTGTGTATTTCTGTCAGTGTCTCCTGCACAAACCAGGCAATGGTTTCTTTGCAGTTGCTAGGCATGGGTTGCTGGAGTTGGTATGTACCAGTGCTTGCTGCTGAACAGGAAAACATTCTTACTGCTTGATTTATGAATCTATAACCTGTGTTTTCTCTTTCAGGTGCTGCTACTACATCATCTTCCTCCTCCTCACCTTCCTCTAGTTCCATTACGGCTGCAGTTATGTTAACGTTAGCAGAACCATCCATGTCAAGTTCATCACAGAATGGAATGTCAGTTGAGTGCAGGTGACAGCAGGACTTGCCAAAGCACTTTGCACTTAATGGCTGCTGAGGGCCACTCTTTTGTTT